>JAUPMH010201511.1:0-10000 GCA_032270665.1 Metridium farcimen
CAATTCTTCTCCATGTAAACAAACCGTGATATCATAGAGAATTATGTGGATCTTGTTTGTTTAATATAAGAGAAAAATAGAAAAGCAAATGAAAATAAACCCTACTAAAACAAAGGCATATTATTAGGGGACTTTAGATTTGACAACAAGTATGAGATTGAGTACGAGTACGAGTTTTAAAATTGGCCTTGTGTGTATTGTTGATACTGAATTTCATTCCACTTCTAGTTTTTATACATTTGGTGTCTCAATCTATAACAGGACTACAATTCATCAACAACAACACACAGAAGGCCAATTTTAAAACTTGTACTCGTACTCAATCTCGTACTCGTTGTCAAATCTAAAGTTCCCTATTAGCATACTCTCGACAACAACAACAGCTATAACATAGATAAATGGTTAAAATGTGTTTGGATAAACATAAGGGAATGAAGGAAGGAAAGGAAAGCTAGGGTACGAGAAGGAAATGGAAAATAGTAAGAAATATTAGAAACAAAAGGAACAGGGCTAATGAATTAAGACGGCTTACCGACGTAAATGGCAATGATCTCGCCGAAGATCCAAGCTATTTTCCAGTGAGTTTTTTTTAATCTCTTTTTCGTTTGTTTATACGTATATATGACTAACTATTTATTCCAATATTTACCCAATAGAACTTTATCTAATGTGTTGTTTTTTTTTACCTCGTAGGAACTACATGAAGCCCGCGAAATTTATTGTAATTATCGTTATTTTTTTAATAATATTTATCATATTGATTAAAGTACCTATCTGAATTAGTGTTTGTTTGTTATTCATCGCTCGCTTCAAGCTAGCAATCAATGATTTCAGCAGTTAAGGCCCGGGCAAACAGTTTCAACATTTGCTTCAACATCCGTTCTATTTTGTTGAATGGCAATGTTAAATGCTTTTAAACTATTTCAACATTGTTAAAACGATGTTGAATTGATGTTGAAAGAGTTAAAAGCGTTTAAACATGGCCATTCAACAACATCGAACGGGTGTTGAAGCAAATGTTGAAACCGTTTGTCCGAGAATTTATCGGTAAATTTAAAACTACAAACAATGAAGCATTTAAGGTCTTAACTTTACTTGAATTGGTGGCTCCTATAGGAGCCGGTTTAGATAGTTGTTAAGTATCACTTGCTGTACCATTTACGGCCACAGCGATACAAGTGTACGAAGAGGGAATGAAGAAAGGGCATCTTTGCGTCGCAATATGGGCAGTAATGACGAAAGCCAGATTTGTGTTGGACATTGTTGTATTGCGCTACGTGCTTCTTGAGATATTTTTCGTTTCTGAACATTCGTTGGCACAAGAAACACGGCAGTTGTTCGTCATTGCGGCCCATCATCAGATCTTGATAACTCTGATCAGAACAGGAGACCTCCGCCTGGATTAAGAATTTCACGTACCGTTAGACCATAGTTGCTATAAGTGATTATAGAAAATCGTGCACGCTGATTGGTCCGAGAACTTCAAGCTATTTTTCGATAATCACCTACTTACAGTGTTTCGAGCGCCTTTAGAAATATAAAATGGCTATTTTTTTTCTCTGAAAACTGGCTGGTAATATTTTAGATGATCACCTTTGTATTTATACTAAAACAATCATTCTCCTCAGGCTCGATGAATATCAATAAATAATAACCTCGACTTTGTCTTGGTCAATGTTTAATTGTTTAAATATATTTACAATGGGCCATCGGTACCTTGATATTCCGGTTCGTTTCTGCTTATTTTTATTTGTCGGTTGTAATTCATACATTAACTTCATATTTCCGTTTTCTTTATTATTTCTGCATATACAACGCCCTTCAAAAGAATCCGTTTATTATTGTATACTTTCGAAAGTAAACAAAATATAGGTTCGAATTTCGGTTCGTATCAAATGATTTTGAGCACAAAATTGTTGAATTTTTTATTATAGTCTTGATACGAAACCCTTGATACACCTAAAATAGACATGCACTAAACCAGTGAAATAGAGCTGTTCTTATTATTAGAGTGGTTTTCATTAACCCGTGAAACACAAAAGTTAGTGTATTACACCTTAATTCCATTGTGATCTTTTGTTGTTATTTGACTATCACACTTTTAATAACTAATACACTTTATTTCACGGGTTAATGAAAACCACTCTAACCCGTGAAAAAAGTGTATTAGTAAAATAACAATAAAAGAGCACAATGAAATTAAGGTGCCAACACCATCAGTCTTTCTCAAGACTGCACTACCCCGGACGATCATACCTCATCCACATCGATTACACCTGGGATCAGACCATTCACTCTTATTGTGCATTAAATAGTGATACACTAAAGTGTATTTCACGGGTAAATTAAATGAGAACATCTCTACATTTTAGACTAATACATCTTAGTACTTTCTAATTCCATTGTTAGATTTTACTCCACGGGTTGAGTGCCTTAACTCTAATAAATAAGCACACATCAAAATTAATGGCGAATAAAGTTGTTCTCATTTAACCCGTGAAATAAAGTGTATTAGTTGAATAACAAAAGAACACAAAAGAGTGTTTCACGGGTTAATGAGAACCGCTCTATATGGCCTGTTTCTAATGACAAACAGCGTTCTACCTTTGCTCCAACTTATAGCCACTAAATAAGACTATAAGTTAGAATTAATTCGGGTTTTATTTTACGAATATATAATGCCAGTTTATGCTCTAATAAGCAGCTTTTAAACACTAGGTACTATAATGAAATTTGTATTTAAACATCGTAAAAAATGTTGAAAATACTGACGTTTCGAGCTTTAGCCCTTCAGTCGTCGGAGTAAAATTAAGAGGATCTTATAAATACTTTATCCATATTTATTTATTGGCTTCTTGACAATATCGTAAACAAATAGTCCACAGTATATTTGGCGCTTCATTGGTTTGTGTACCCTTTCAATAATATATGTTTATTGTTTATTGGTTTTCGGGGTCAGAGCTAATTAAGTCTGGCGAGATTCACTTTAATTTTCTTAAAAGTATATTCGCTTGTTCGTTTCTATTCAGTGTCCAAACAAGGTTCTGTTCGCTTTATACCAAGCATTGTCATGCAAATAAATATAAAAATCCCTTATTATGACCTCAAAAGCTTTTACGACTATTAATATCTGTTTTTACTTTCGAGTGTTGATTTTGAAAAAAATACTTTAAATTAGTAACTACACAATTAACGCTAAAATATATAGACAAAGTTGAAATCATCTTCTTATAAAGACTAACACTTTAGGTAAGTCAACGAACAAATTATTTGTTTTTATAAAAATCGTTTGATTTGTGTGAGGTAACTATGCGGAAGTCATTGAGTTCAGACTTCTCAAATGCATTCTTCAGCTTTCAGTGTGTCTGCAAGCTTTCTTCAAGTCGCTTAAACGGAACAATTTATCTTATTCAAGGTAATCTAAGTTTAAAATAATTACATTGAAATGATAACCTTTACTTATGGACCGTCACGAGTTATTGACTGATGTTTCGGCGAGAATTTTAGTCCAGGATGAAAAGTGTTACTGATGATTTGGACTTTGATTTTGGTGCGAATAAAATTGAATTTCGTAAACATAAAAAGAGAGTGTTATTGAATTAAGATTTGAGCGTTAAAAGGCACAAAAACCGCGAAAAAGACATAAGATTTATACAAGTAGTTTCTAATTCCAGTGAGTGATATATTCTATGTCTATTTGACCAAAGTTTATTTGTGTCTTGTGGAATAGACTGAAGCCAGTGAAATAGATATTAGACTAATACACCTTGAAATTGGTAGTATTTTTTAGCTTTTAGTCTTTTGCGGCTATTGGAACATTACCGGACTTTGCCTATTAGATTTCGTTTCGCGGCCGGTTTAGTGCCGTACTCTTTATTATAAGTGAAGTGAGAAAAATCGTTTTACGCCTCAACGGTATTAATAACGCTTCCAATTTTACAAAAGGGTTTTTGTTTACGTTTTATAGTTTTGAATGGCATTTGTGAATGTCTTTTTGCATCGCTTTTTGAAATCACACAAGCTCTTCGATTCAAGCAAATAAATAATGTCATTTTGTTTTCACCATAGGGGTGTGGATATAAATCATCATGAGCCAAGTGCAATTGAGTAAGTAGCAGTTTCCATTTCGATATCCATCACACGACAATAATGTCTCAGCAAATGCCGGAACGAAATATTATTCTTGAGTGACAATCCCCTCGTGTTTATCAATTAGAAAACCTTCTACAATACCATCAGCATTATAATTACTACCACTAGCTACCATCATCACCACCACCACCATCATATCATTATCCTTTTCAACGTGGTTATTATCACCATCATATCGTCATCACCATCTTCGTCATATCATCATTTCACCATCACCTTCATCGTCATCATCATCGTCACCTTCATCATCATCATCACCATCATCACCATCATCATCACCATCATCACCTTCACCATCTTTGTCATCATCATCGTCGCCATCACCTTCACCATCTTTGTCATCATCATCGTCGCCATCACCTTCACCATCTTTGTCATCATCATCGATCGTCGCCATCACCTTCACCATCTTTGTCATCATCATCGTCGCCATCACCTTCACCATCTTTGTCATCATCATCGTCGCCATCACCTTCACCATCTTTGTCATCATCATCGATCGTCGCCATCACCTTCACCATCTTTGTCATCATCATCGTCGCCATCACCTTCACCATCTTTGTCATCATCATCGTCGCCATCACCTTCACCATCTTTGTCATCATGCATCATCGTCGCCATCACCTTCACCATCTTTGCTATCATGCATCATCGTCGCCATCACCTTCACCATCTTTGCCATCATCATCATCATCATCGTCGCCATCACCTTCATCGTTATCTCCATCTTTCTCATCCCATCCTCAACATCACCACAATCATCATCCTCAACATCACCACCACCAACCACGTACCATCATCATCATCAGCATCTTCAGCATCATTATCATTATCAACATCAACACAACAATATCGCAATATATAGGGCTAATATTAAAGATAAATATTTCGATTCAGTGGATGTAGTTGTAGCCTCTTCCCAAGGTCTTTTATTCTTTTCTTTCTCTGCCCTCGTTATCAATTTGGATTAGATGGGGTCCAATTCTCAAAGTGATATAATGTAATGTGGTGCTTATAAAGCGTACTTCAATTCCGATCCATAATGAGTGGGGAAATTGGGTACGAGTTGCGACAGCAAAGCATGTATGAATTTAAAATTTCTTTGTTAATTGGTTGTTTTTTCATTCATAGTATAACGTTTCTTCAACCAAAATGTTTTTATTTTCCAAGCTTTCGGGCCTAACAGCCCATCATCATTTTGGTTGAAGAAACGTTATACTATGCATGTATGAATTGTTTTGCTAGTCAGAGAAAAGCCGGTCTGCCTGACCAAGCAATCCATGACACGCTTTGGGGTCGCCACTCTTACCCAGTTTCCCCACTCGTTTTGCAATGGGCAAATTTACAGACAGATACAATTTTTGTTTATTTTGCAGGTTTTGAGGTTCTCATTGACGGTTATGATGGATATAATAGTTTAAACCCGTTGGACACTTTGCTTAACTCTGAACTGCCAGCTGCCTATAACCTTCATGATGATCTCCTGTCATCTGAAACAATCCCTGAAGATATGATTACTACTACAAATAATTCTGCTAGCAACACCCAGTTTTCCGCTGAAGAAAATGATAGAACAAGAGGAGATGAAGTAGAAAACCCGGCTAATACTACGAAAGATCAGATATGCTACTCCCAAGAAAACCAACAACCAAGAGGCAATTACATTCAAAACTCCAGAAAGAACCAGAAAAACCCAAGTCAAGGGAACACGAATTCAGAAGAAAACGACAAATATTCAGGCATGATAAGCACTACCTCACAGAGCTTTGAAACCAATTCCAAATTGCTCAATCAAGGGAATACTACAGAAACCGAAAACGAACATTCTGCTGATATTTTCGCTTCTGTCACCAGCCAAAAATACTTCACACAAGCAAACAAAAGAGCACGTTTCAATGAAAACTCGATTGGTCGACTGACACAGAGTTCTATCGATTCGGAATTGTTTGATTATTTTATGCACGATCAGAATGCGCCGAAGAGACACAAGGACTCTGGGTGTGATGCGTATGGGTCTCTGGGAATGCATTCCGAACTAACCAGTTCGAATAATGCAGGGATGGATGTAAATCTATGTGATCAAAATGCCCCTAAGAGCTATATTGATTATGGTCCTCCTCAGTCTCTGCCGATACAGACCATGTCCTCAAGAGTAGCTTGTCCATACAGCGCCGAACCGATTCCTAGTTCCACTGGCAACTCTCACGAACCTAATGTAGGCTTCATCAATCAAGGGATGCTAGGAACGCCTACTAAAGTACCCTGTCCAAAGAGTGCTAAATTTCTTTCAAGCTCCATCGGTTATTCCCATAAATCCCCAATCACATCGGGCTACGTCAATCAAGGGATGCTAGGAACGCCTACTAAAGTACCATATCCAAAGAATGTTGAAGTACACAGTGGTAACTCCCCACAATCAACGAGTACATTCGAGTTCATTGTTAATCAAGAGATGACCGCTCCAAGCCAAAGTCCTAACCCTATTTCTCCAATGTCTTCCAGTGGCCTTAGCAGCATTAGTAGTGAATACACTGAAGGTGTTGCTCGGAGCAACAACGTTGTTTTCACTTCCCCACTCGGTGCAGCTCCGACATACCAAGACCAAAACGATGGTTTAAACATCGAGTTAGACTTTGGTATATCACGTGATTTAACAGAGCAATTTGGAGCATGCGCAGTACCATTTCAAAATGGAAATCTGATTTCCAAACCCTCGCATTTGTTGAGTACCACAGGAGCCCCAAGACATGAAATCACACTGTCCGCCAACAACAAAAAGCAACAGGAACATCTGAATTTTGCTACCAGTCTCCCTCAATCTTCAGGAAACCTAACATATCAGACACCACATACATCACTTCGTCCTGGTCCCAATCTATCTCAGTCATTGTCTGCCGCAGGAGATCCAACTCTAAGAAGCGTCAATTCATACCATAGACCACAGGGAGCCCAACACACAGGAATAAGTTTCAAGCAAATGGAGGAGATTTCCTGGAATTCCGTTCTAGATCCCGTAAAATCAAAGGAACCCCAGGTGCCTATCCCGCACATTGTTATCGACAGTGAACCTTCTCCCTACGGTATCGAAGCATTATCCCCGGTAAGCTCTACGAGTACCGTGCACAGCAACTACCGCGGCCCGCGATCACCTAAGGCTCTGTATACTACCCGTGCCTCCACGTCTAATGCATTGTGTGAGGTACTGAATCCAAAAAAGGAGTACGACAAAATCCAGAAAAAATTCCAGCAAGGACCACGTCGCTCTGAACAAAGAATACAAGCGGGACTGGTAAGATTTATATTCACAGAGATGGTAGTGGTAGTCGGATAATACATTATGATTGTAATGATAATGCCGATGACGATGATCATTAAGATAATGTTCATGATTATGATTTTAATGATGATCGATGATACCGAATATGAATGGTTAAGGGGATGGTCATGCTGACAATTAAAATAGCAAAGGTACCGACTGATTATGTTTGATTGACGGCAGCGTAAACTACCTTTTTCGTTTCGGTTTTGAACGTCGGTGGTTGCATAATTACGAGAGGCGTGATGGTCTAGTGGTCAGGGGATCGAATTCCAAACCTAATGGTCTGGGTTCGATTCCCGGCCCGGGCGATTGCGTTGTGTTCTTGAGCAAGACACTTTACTCTCTCAGTGCCTCGTCTTCTCGGATAAGGACGTAAAGCCGGAGGTCCCGTCTGCCTTAACTCTAAAATCCTATATAAGGGTGACGTAAAAAGATCCTATTGTGCTATGTTCGCAAAGAGTATAGGGGATTGTCTCCCGGTACAACAATCAGGTCTCAGCATACTACAGGGCCCACAGTAATTGGCGTAAGCTGTTGTGGTGTCCCTGCCTTCATAAGAAGGAAAAAGCTAATAAAATAAAATTATGAAAGGTGCTGTAATGATAATAATGGTGATAAAATTCTATCGTCTCCAGGTAAGACTAAAGATACACACCAAACATCCGCTGGGCGCCCCACCTCTAAGAGCATTTGTCAAACGAGAGCCAAAAGCAGCGTATAAGCTCTACCAAGAACACCCAGACGAGTATACTGTGGAAGACATCCCCATACCAGACGTACGGCTTGCTAATGAAGGTATATATATGCGTTGAAGTAAATCATTTATCAATATGGAAATACCAGTGATGATGAAGATGATGGTGAGGACAATGCTATTGAAGGTGATAATAATGATGGAGGTGATCATAATGACAATAATAAGCTAAGAATTATGACATCTGTGTTCACAATTAGTGCTAGTATCGAGCATTTAGAGCGAGTACATGTGGTGTCACGTGACATTTTTTCATTGTAAATGTCTTTTTTAATGACATTGGCTGTATATATGAATTGAGTACATGGAAAACACTTAATACAACTGAAGAAAAACCTTTCTCACAGAACCTCTAATTTATATTCCAGATCCCACCGATTCCAACTATTCGTTCTGTTATCAATGCGAGCTCGATCTTGACTCGGTTTATCTCACCGAAGACGGCAAGAAAGAAGCCTACAAATTGGTCAGATCGAAAGGCGCTATTAATAATCTCTTCCAGCTCTGGTTCAAGCTATTCTTTAATAATGGCGTCACAGAGACCCTTATGCCTTACGAGTTTGTCTTGAAAAGTGGGCGTACACCCGCACAAGCAGGTAGGGGACATTATGTTAATGTGTAATGCAATGTGATGTATGCTTGCACAGTGCATTTCACATCATTCTAATACTCTTTAAGTTTAAGTATTCATGCGAACAGAACGATGTCTATGGCGTACACTGTAGCCACACGGTTTACAATCATGATTAGTATGTAAAATGTATTATGCGCACGCTTCACATGTATTACAATTAACTGTATATAGCCGGTACACTCCCGCTTACACTCATTCTGTAAATAGCTGATCTTATTAATATATTCTTTGCAGATTGTTATGCTGATGGAGGAATGAGAGAGACAATCGGTAAGAAACTATATATATACATATAATAATACATTTTACGTTACCCCACCCTTTGTCATCACGCACCGTGGTACAGTGACACTACGTGCTTAGAAGCGTAAAAAATGGAGACCTACTGGCCCTGAAGTGCACAAACTGTTTTTAAAAAATAAAGTCAGCGTGATAAATATCAAGATATGATATGTGTACCACAAAATATATACATGTACTACTACAAAGAACACCTTAGTGACTGTGACAATCGTATGCTTTTTACATCCCTCTACATAAACTTCAGAACCGCTTTGGGATATATTATATCTGGAAATCGGTCTTATTGTGGTTGAAATCCTACTTGGATCAGTGCAGTGTCCCGCAAGGATCGGTTCTGGGTCCACTACTTTTTACAGTCTATTTAAGTCCTATTGAATATATAATTAAGTTTCATGATCTAGATGCGTTATTCTATGCCGACGACAACCAGATATGCAATCTCGAACTCAAAGGATCGACAGGTCTTTGCAACTACAGCATTTAGAGTCGCGTGCTGCAGATATCGAAAACTGAAATCCTTCACATTTTCTCAACTTTTTTTCGCGCAGTGTATCAATCTCGCCCTAAATTAGAATCTGTAATTCGTATGTGATATGGCAAGGGCATCTAAAGAATCTTGGCTGCTTCCTTGACTAGACACATCCACTCCAAATCACATATTAGCTATATCTGTATGATCGCCACATTTGCGCTACGAAACATTGGTATTTCAACAGTAATATGGAATTTATATAACGCTAATCCTAAGTGAGAAAACCTTCTTGTTGACTTGAGAGTTTAAGGTTTATTACCCTCTCCTTCTGACTGATTAATTTTTAATTTATTAGGTCCCAAGTCC
>JAUPMH010201733.1:0-11518 GCA_032270665.1 Metridium farcimen
AACAATGCAGAACACGGTATCTGGCGAAGTCCATCAGACGGAGTTTGGGGAGAAAGCGATAGCGTAGGACCCAGGCCCGCTACGAAAATCAGGCTATGAAAATACATGTATTTGAAAAAATGGGGAAAACATGATTAACAGCCTATTCAAATGAGTTGATATACAGCTATTTCAATAAACATTGAATACTGAATAGTACATTCCAAGACCAAAGGGCATTGTGGGTCTCATTAATCACAATATACAGTCTATACAGCTATTTCAAAATACGTTGAATACTGAATAGTGCATTCCAAGACCAAAGGGCATTGTGGGTCTTATTAATTTAAAATATACAGCTATTTCAATAAACGTTGAATACTGAATAGTGCATTCCAAGACCAAAGGGCATTGTGGGTCTCATTACTAGCTCGTATATTGTCTTGAATGAAACACATTTTATATTTTTGACAAGTTGCCATTTCTTATCAATGGGGGAGGGGAGGAGAGGATATTACACGCAAACAAAAACAAAAAAAATAGGAAAAATTCTCAAAACATTTTAAATATACAAACAAAAACTAGAAAATAAAGCTTTTAATTCGAAAGGAATGGAATAAGGTGGTTATATAAAGCACAAATTGACCATGAGCAAGGCGACATGAAACTCCGCACGTGCGCTGTCAGAGTCATGAAATAAAAAAACACTTTACACTTCAGAAACGGGCTAAAACTTACTGAAATACATCTAAAAGGTTCTTCTTATACTTAGCAATAATTTCCTGACGTTTGGTATTGCATTATTGGTTTTCCTACCTTGGAAAATGATGTTTTCGGGAGGCCTTCCCTTTAAATGTTCGCCATTTTGTATTTGCCGCCTTTCTTGCCGTAATGCACTGTGGGTAGCACATGGTACTGAAATGGACTGCGGATGAAACGGAGCCAGATTATTGGACAATCCCATTTTTCGTTTTCGTTTAAAGTTATCATGGATGAAAATGGTGAAAACTATAACTGAATTATTTTGAAGGTCTCCAGAACAACGGGAAATGGGCTAGTAAAAAAGGATAATATTTTAATAATTATTATTCGAAAAGCTCTCAAAAAAACTATTGTTTTCGCCCGAAAGCCTCGACTTCAACCCATTGTTCAAAATCATTTTCATATAACTGTAATAACAGCTATTCGAACCCATGCATCTCGCCAAGACTAGCAGTAAGTAACGCCTGACTGAAATCGATCTTGCAAGCAGTACTTTCAAGTGGTCAACATATGGTTTCAGCTGGTTTGTTCAGCAACTGAAACGGAGCATTGAAGGCGTTCATTTGATGTGCATTTAGCTTTACAACTCTAACTTATTTGCTTAAGATGAAAGACAAGTTGCTAGTCCCTCAAATCTCGCTGTCTCTGTACACATGGATTGCCATTCTGGTTTGTTTGTTTATTTTCGTCTTCGTCATTGTCAACTGGTTGACTGACTCCAACGCGAACACGAAATGGTGGCGAGAGGGCGTTATTTATCACATCTATCCACGATCGTTCAACGACTCAACTGGTGATGGAAATGGAGATATTAGAGGCGTCATCGATAAGCTAGATTACTTGGAGGAACTTGGTGTAAATGTGCTATATCTCAGCCCTATTTTCGAGTCACCAATGATCGACAATGGTTATGATATATCGAGCTTCACTGAGATCAACCCTTTGTTTGGAACCATGGAGGATTTCGATGATCTTATTGAGACTGTGCACGAGAGAGGTATGAAGCTTGTGTTGGACTTTGTTCCTAACCATACTAGTGATCAACATCTATGGTTTCAAGAGAGTTGCAAAAGCAAACGAAACTCAAAGCGAAACTGGTATGTTTGGAAAGACCCTGGCCCAAATGGAGGACCACCAAATAATTGGGTAAGCGTCTTTGGTGGAAGTGCTTGGACATACGACCCAATCACAAAGCAGTATTATCTCCATCAGTTTTATGAGGAGCAGCCTGATTTGAATTACAGAGAACCAGAGGTGGTGGAGGCCATGAATGATGTCATGAGGTTCTGGCTTGATAAAGGTGTGGATGGCTTCCGCATTGATGCTGTGCCTCATATGTTTGAAGATGAGCATTTCAGAGATGAGCCAATATTTCCTGATTATGACCCCAACAATCCTAAGCATGAACAATTGAAACATTTATATACTTACGACTTGGATGAAGTCCATCTGGTTATCCGAGGGTGGCGGCAGATTTGTGATCAATACAAAGATTCCTACCGACTGTTGATGTGTGAAATCTATGAAGGTCGAAAGTCCAAGTACTATGGAACAAGAAAGGCACCCGAGTTTGATTTTCCATTGAATTTCACTTTCACTGGTTTGAATAGCTCACATTCAGCAGCAGATATTCACAAGTTGATCACTGAATATCTCGACTCTGTACCCCATGGGGCGTGGCCAAATTGGACCCTCGGCAATCATGATGTTTCAAGAATTGGTACCAGAGTTGGTAAAGATTACATAGATGCATGTCAGATCCTATTGTTGTCATTACCGGGAACACCACTTATGTACTATGGTGATGAGGTTGGAATCCTTGATGCTGATATAGATAAGAAGGCTCTTCATGACCACAGAGATCCTTATCGCACACCCCTACCATGGACTTCCTCAAATAATTCTGGATTCTCAACTGGTAAGAAAACCTGGCTCCCAGTCGACAAAGATTTTGAGGAAAACAACATTGAAATCAATCAATTTGACTCCACTTCAGTACTCAATCTCTGCCAGAAGATGCTGCTCCTTCGCAACACAACCAAAGCTTTCAAAGGGCTGGAGTTTGAGGTTGTTCATGTTGATCAATTTGTTCTTGCTTACAAGAGGTTTCACAAGCGATCTGTTTATCTTGTGGTGCTGAACTTTGGCAAAGGTTCATGGGCTGGAGGCCTTGATGATATTTCTGGACTAGGCAGAGTGATTATCGACAGTACTACAATCAAGGCTAAAGGAACAAGAGTGAATGTAAAAGAAATATTGTTACACAAAGGGCAAGCACTTGTCATTAAGATGGACTAGGATTCAGAATACTGACTTAAAACAGTTAAAAATGTCAGAAGATGTAGAAATCAGTCATTCAAAAGAAACAGCAAAGGGAACATAGATAAACAAAAAGTATAATATTAGGCGTTTTTGTATACAATTATAGTTACATTTTAATGAGTTTAATTTGCAGCTATGAAATCAGTCTTAGAAGTGAGTTGTGACAAACAGATGCTAACAACATCTCCAGAAAAATCCATTTTTTACTACGAAATTCAACAATGAAATTATTAATGAAGTTTTTAAATGTAATGAAAACAAATAATGTAATAGTGTTTTAAAGATTTTATTTTTCTCAAGTTCTATCAGACATAATATGTCTTGTAAAACCCCAAAAGGTTGCCATTTAAAAATGGTACATGTATACTGACCTTTTTAACATTTAGAAGATTTACAATATATACTAAATAACAATTGATAATAACAAGGACTAATTCAGGTCTGTGTTGTATAATTCAAATTATACAAAATATTTTCTTAAGAGTGATCCTACTTGTATTGAGAATAAATATTAATTAAATACACATCGTGTGCAAATATTTACATCTCATTTTTTGCTTACTACTGAATTCGCTTGATATTATATTCCACAAAAATCTCTGAATTCAATTTTGATTGGCAGTTCAACAAACCAAGTTCCCATTCAGCTTGAACGTTTAGTCTCAATATTTGGAACATTTAGGGCCTGTTTACATGGAGATAGGGTCACCCTCCTAGGAGGGTCACCCTACCAGAAGGGACAAAACATAGCCCTCCTTTACATGAAAACTTGACAAGGGTCACCCCGGGGTTAGGCTAGGTTGTTAAGCTTTGTAAACAACAAAATGGCGGGCAAGCATTCTCTTTTGGCACTTAATTCAGTTTTCCTCTCTATAGCATCCTTGGCTGCGTTTTTTCACTGCTATTTGGCATGCGAAAATCGTCATTTAACATCATTTGATGCAATTCGAGGTAGGTTAAGTAAACAAAAAGCTGGCCCTCCTAGGAGGGTCACCCTACCTTGCTGATAGGGTGACCCTACCCTAGGGTGGCCCTACCTGACATGTGAACACAACCACACAAAACAATAGAGGAGGGTGACCCTACCACTAGGGTGACCCTTCTAGGAGGGTGACTCTATCTCCATGTAAACAGGCCCTTAGACAGTTTATAGCCCCCTATATGCTGCTATTTGTGTTGCTGTATAATGCTCCTACCTCCTTTAAAAACACAAAGGAGACTATGAGACTATCAAGAATTCCAATTATTTAGCCTACATCACATTCAGACCTTTCCTCCATGACTTTACAGCAGAAAAGCCCTGGTATGATGGAGGCTACAAGTATTGAGAATCAAAGAAAACTTGAGTTTGTCATACTGGCTTAAGAACAAAGACTGCATCACTTAGTACATAAAAGTTTTCATACAAATCTCCTTCACATAAGTAAGGCAATTTAGTAAACCGCTCGACAGAGAACCCACTGGGAGTAAAAACATTATCTATAAGACTTAAAACTTGTTCCTTCCAAGTTTCTCCTTCTAGTTTGATGAGCTCTTTTGGGGGAATTAAACTTCTTCCTGCAAAAGAGATACACAAAAGACCAAATTATAATCAAACTCAGTTTCTCCTCATACCCCATATACACACTGTAAGTAGGATTGTAGGATCACAAAAAAATAACCATTAGAGGTACACACTAGGCCACAAGTAGCTGCAACACATAGCAACAATTCCCCTCGGCCTCATGTGCACATAGATTTTTTGTGAGAATTATTGTCAGTGCTACATAATTTTTCCCCTGCGACAAGCAGAACAAATTCAGAACAAATATTTATCACTTTAACATTGTTTGCACCAGTCTGGACTCTCACACAATTGGGAATCGATAGACATTTGACCAATTGCCAGTCAAGACCTTAGCTTGGCAAGATGTGTAATGATATATTAACACACACAAACCTGATTCGACACAAGGATGAAAAGGAAGGACAACAGCAACAATAAGCCTGCCAGTATCAGGTTGCAAAACCTTTTTAATCTCTTTTAGCAATGACAAAGGTTCATCACATCTATCCAGCAAGTTTAAACAAGTAATAACATCATAAGGTTCTTGTAAATTCTGCCATTCATTAATATCCAGTACTCTGAAATAAAAGCAAAAAAATATTTAATTTGAAGCAAATGAAAGAATATATTTGTAAATGATGTATAGCAGATGAAAAGAGGAACTTATTTATTGCAGGAAATGATGTCAAAAATGATAGCTGCAGATCATAGGATTCAAAAATGGAAATGAATACATGTGATTCACTATATTTGTATTTTCACAATCAAGTGCACAATACCTTGGGACATTATCTAGTTTTTACATGAAAAATATTTCAACATAATTTTTCCATTTCCCTCTCTCCTCTGTATCAATGTTGAGTTTTGGGAATGTGAAACAGTTGTCAGTTGAAAGACCAATCAACATTGCTCAGGGGGAAGGGGGTTTGCAAATCAAATTGGTACATTTTGTATATTTTTTAAAACTCAAACAATTTTGCGCATGATTGTAGAATGTTTTTCTAGGTTTACTTGTACACTTATTGTGTTATTATGTAACATCTTTATAAATGTAAAAAGATAACAATAATTAATAGGGGAATTAAATTTGAATCAATAACAAACTCTCTAGTAACCATCAAAAATATATATATATAATATGCATTCTAGATGATTTTTCCACTCACTTGTACCCTCTCCAATGTAGTCTCCATTGCATTGAAGGTGACTGTTCTGTTGTGTAAATCTCTTCAAAGTATGGCTCCATCATAGCAGTGACTTTGCCATCTCCTGCACCAAGGTCAAGCAGTCTCTTTTTCTTGTTGTCATTTGTGATATTGATAAGACTTTTAAACTGTGCACTGGAGTACACAAACATTGAACCTCTGTGAAGAATTCTGCAACAAAAATAAAATACACAATGTAAGTACAGTGGGACCCCGTTAATCCGGCCACTGAAGGGACAGCCCAAAGTGACCGTATTAACGGGGTGGCCGTATTAAGCAGGTAAATTTTATAGAAAATGTATGGGCATGCATTTTGTCGGGACTATAAAACTGGACGCAATAACAAGGTGGCCGTATTAGGCGGGTGGCCGTAAGGGGTTCCACTGTAATGAATAACTGTCAAAAATTTAAATTTTAAATATTTGTTAAAAAAAAAAATAATAATAATTTAAAAAAAAATTTTAAAATGTCAGAAAATTCCTTTTTAAGTATGTGCAGACTTTAGAAACAAGGTAAGCTTATCTTACTGTTTCCTTAAAAGTACAGTAAGATCAGGTAAGATCAGGTAAGATCATCCAAGATATTACTAAAACCTTGGCAAGTAAATTTCTTGGAAGGATCTTCGGAAGATCTTAAATAAATCTTGGCAGAAACTTCATGCAAGCTCTTGCAGATTGGGGGTTACATGCCAAGATGGATATATCTTGTAAGATCATGCTAGGATCTTGCATGATCTTCAATGGATGGAGGTAAAGGCCCGAGCAAACGCATGCAACATTGTTGGCCAATATTGTTGCGATACGGTTTGTTGAACACGAGAACAAAAGAAATGTTGGATGAGTTTCATCAAACATCACCCAACAGGGTGTTCAAACGGGCCCAACATGTTGGAGCAACCATGTTGGTCCAACAATGTTGCGTGCGTTTGCATGGGCCTTAAGATGTTCAACCTGGGAGTCTACTAATTATCGTCATATTTATGGTGTATGTTATGGTTTTGGTTTAAATATTTTTTATGTGTGGGTGGTTGCATGGCTAGTGTGAATTGTTAGCAACTTACCCATTTATTGTGGTGACAGACATAAACCAACCAGTAAATCCTCTAAAAAGCATTTGCCCAAATTGAGTAAATACTGCATCAGACTTGTCACATGAATTTTGCAGAAATTCTCTTGTTTCTTCATCAAGATCACTTTGAATAAACTTTTCTAGAAGATCCTTTGGGAACGATTGAAGATCATCATAATACCACTATAAATATAAGATACATAAACTAATAAAAATTGCTGTATTTTAGTGTAGATATACTCATGCATCAAATAAGGTAATAAATTGTTTAATGATTCATTGACATTCTCAATGGCTTCTCTAGATCTGTCGTATACTGGAAGTCTACTGTATTTTTTGCTAGCTTAATTCTACTGTCCAGCTTGGAGTATTTTTATTGTTCCTCTTGAATTATAAATATTTTGTCTGTGTCTGTATATAGTGTATTAAAGGAGATAAACGCGTTGCCACTTTCAATAATTATAGTAAATTATTTTTCTCTGGGTGTGTGTAGTCTTTAGAAAAACTCTCCTTTTTATTAATATATATAATGATTTCATGTTAGTTATATTGATAACTGCCATCAAATGTAAACACACATCACTAGAATGTATCAAATTAACTAGAATATTCCAAAATATACTGCTAGCAAACATAGTTCTTATATATTTGTACTTTGTGGATCGGACCCTATTCAATCCTCTTGGGGAATAATTTTCTTTGCTTCAATGAACATCCTTTATTGTAAAGGATCTCCCAAGAGGATTGCATTAGGAAAACATTGATCGATATTATTATGCAATCGAATATACTAGTTAATTGATTATATTTCAAATGTAATTTGTAAAAAGGGGTTTAATGCTTATAAGCATTTCATGCTTTTTATTAGACTCCTATTCATAATCACCATAAAATCTTATTAGCTATGAATCAGAGATTATGTAATTGATTATATATATGATGAATAAAGATTGATTGATTGAATAAGATATTTTGTACAACATATGTACCTCCGTCAGATCAATTTCATTAGTTCGGTTATTCTGCGCCTCTGCAAGATGTGAAAGTAAAGTCCTACCAGCCATAGATCTCATATATCTTGCACTCCACATAGGATGAAATGCACCTTGGGAATACCAAATGCCTGAAAGGAATGTTTGTTCGTTCATTACTTTTCAAATTATGTGTGTTAAATCAAACAAATTTGGCATAAAATGATTACCTGAGACGATAAGTAGACACAGCAAACAAATATCAGTTAAATTAATCCCGCTCATCAATTTAAGACTTTAAAATCTTGAGGGGAAAGACGTATATTTCGAAAGATAAATTTATTTTTGTGTTTCAATTTTGTCCGCCATTTTAAAGGCGAGGTTACTAAGGGAAACCTCTGACTTGTTCATATCGCTGGCGCTTCGACAGTTTGACATAGCTAGATATTTCGAGCGATGATGGTTGTCACTGTGTTATTTTGTCTCGTATTACAATAATTACTTTGATTCTTGCGAAATGATATCGCTAGATATCTTCACTGTTAGCAGCTAACGATATATAACCTCTTAGAAGGCAAAATGGTCTTTCAGTATGGTCAAAAATGTACGGAGCAAATACGATCCGGCGCGGAGAAGTGTCTTGGCGAGTCGACGAAATTTGATCAAGTAATCAGTACAAAACAAACGAAAGCCCGTTGCCTTCACGTATCAGGGACAGCACTATTCTTATTGGTACTAGCATTATGCCTGGCATACGTTTGTAGGCATTATTTACGAGATTTACTGGGATGGATTGAAGATTTACAGGAATGGCAAAGTGTCCTGCTCTTTGTAGTGATGTTTTCACTTGTGTCTTTTCCGATGACTTGGGGCTACATAGTTCTCAATGTGGCCGCCGGCTATCTCTATGGCTTTGTTTATGGCCTAGCTGTAGTATTTATATCAGCAAGTTGTGGCGTTTCTGTATCGTTTATAGTATGTCGACGATATATGAGAGATTGGGTCAGCTCGACTTTAGAGTCTGAAAGTTTCAAAGCCGTTTTACGAGTAGTTGAAGGGAGTCGAGGCTACAAAGTCATTGCCTTAACACGTCTTACTCCAATTCCTTTTGGATTACAAAATGGACTATTCGCGGTGAGTAATTTTATATACATATATATTTTGTAATTTACTTATACTAACAGTTGGAAACACCCCATCCAGTCAAACCCGTCACGCTTCAAAAACGCCCGAAATTATGCCCTTTTTGCTTAAATTTTTAATCTAAATTACATGCAAATCTATTTTACAATAACTTAAATAGCTTTCTTTGATTTTATTCGTTGCTGCATTGTCATCTTTTTGTAATATTTGAACTATTGTGACACACTGTGTACACAACTTACATGAAATCAGCTGTGACAGATGAAAAGGGAACTCCCGTGACGGGTGTAGTCAAAATTAACCTGTGGTTTCTTGTAGTACATGATTTCAATACAACTCATTTTATAACAATTTGTATGGATTTATCAATCAAATTATCTTCATAAATGAAGATTGTTGTTTATTGTTTATGTTGACTATTATTGTTTGTTTTTTTCTCTTTACCCCATGCAAGGTGCAGAGGTATTCGAACCCTTTCCTCTGCCCTTTCCTGTTATGAAAGTCACATGCATTGTAAAAAAATATGGGAGCTTTAGGATTTTTTTTGCTAATCAAGTTCACAAGTTTATTCACACACATAATAAATACATTATAAATTTAAATACATTATAATAAATGAAATTACAATAAATAGATATAAAAGGAGAATTAATTACCCGAAAATATAAAAATATAGTGTGCGTGGTTGTTGAAGTAGTCTTAATTTTCATGTCAACAACCACAGCATCTGTGATAAAATTATATTGAATTGTCATTAATTCTGTTAATATTCTTTATGTTTGAAAAGAAAGATGAAAACTGAAAAAAGCCCTGAAGAAAAAACATATTCTTGAATGAGATGTAAATAATTATATAGAGCTGTAGATAAGCTATTTTGGTTGATTTTTATTGAAGAGAACACGTTCAAACCAATATTTACCAGTACATATTGTAACAGTTAAATTGTAATTATAAACTGATTTTAAAACATCACTGTATGTTTTCAATTGTTTCTCTGGGTGTTAACTTACAGTTGCAAAGAATGCAAAGAAATTCATCAAGTTTTTTTTTTTAATTTTTTCAATCGGTATCTCTTTCAAACCAATATTTATATTGATTTTAGATATATTACTTTAGAAGAGTCAAATTCTCTATTTTTAAAATGATTTTTTTAATGTTTTTCTTATTGGTAATTGGATTGAATAAAATACTGCTACCATGGATGCTCATAAATATTTAATTCACACTGGTTAGGATAATTATTTGAACACTGACATTATAATTCTTTGAAGTATTAAATCTACCAACAAATATTTCAAAATTTTATTTGTTTACATTTTATTATTTTATTTATTCATTTGTTTACATCAGACTGTCATTATTGTTATTATTTTTGTAAATTTAACAAGAAGAGATTACTTTTTAAAAGAAGTGAGAAAGAAATTTGTGATTGGTTTACTAGATTATTAGATAGCAAGTGCAAACAATTATGTCCATGGAATCAAGCCTATAGTGTGTATTAAATACATGTAGTTCTTATTTATTTAATCACTTCCACCTTAAAAATACAAAATAATACAAGAAAAAAATGCTAAAATGAGAATTGCTAAATAAAAATAAAAAGATATATATATTTAGTGACCATTAGATGCTATCTAAGACAAGCAAAGGCTTGTAATTTGGTATTATTTCCTTAATATTTCATGTTTCTGGTTGAGTGATAATTACTAAATAGTCCCTAAATATTAACTATTATGTAGTTAATATTTTGGTTTTATTTCATGGTTTTAGTATATTTTTTTTTTCTAGAATGTATTTATTAGCTATGTACACTTGCCTCTGCCTGTCTGATACCCTGAACTCTCATAAATTATTTATTGTCACTTGCCAGGTCTATTCATTTGAATAATGGCATTGTAATAGCATAAAAAATAGCTAAAAGTTTTATATAATTATTATATTATTGTTATTATTATATTATTATTATTATTATTATTATATTATTTTATCGTTAATATTTTTTTATCATTCACTTTATATTATTTTTGGTTGGACATTTCTTCATTGTATGATTTCTGACTTCGATAAATAAATTCAAAAGTCAAAATTCAAAAATGCTATTTTATTAAGTCTTGTACATTTTTAGCCCATATATTTTTATAATCAAATGTTTTAATCCTTTTTTTCTTAGAAGATGATAATTGTAATATATTTTTGTTTGATTGACTGCATGGTGAGGTTAACCACAAGTCTAAACACCTGCTAGACTTTCTCAAAGAGTAGTCGACTTGTAGCAAGTCTAAACACCTGCCTATACTATGGCTTACAATAATGTAACTGTAGAACAGTGTTTTACTTTCATAATTAATTCAATAATTCAGTTTAAGCTTGATAATATTATGATTGTGTACTGTAGGTAACTGTTTAATAAAAAAGCATTTTTCCAGTTTAAGCTAATTTTTCAGTTTAAGCTTGATAATATTTGATTGATTATGTACTGTTTAATAAAGAAGCTGGAGTGTTTTATTAGGTTTCAAACCACA
>JAUPMH010201844.1:4107-21107 GCA_032270665.1 Metridium farcimen
TGAATGGATGGGTGAATGAATGGATGGATGAATGGATGGGTGAATGAATGGAGGGGTGAATGAATGGATGGGTGAATGAATGGATGGATGAATGGATGGGTGAATGAATGGAGGGGTGAATGAATGGATGGGTGAATAAATGGATGGGTGAATGGATGAATGGTTGAATGAATCGATGGGTGAATGAATGAATGAATGGATGGATGGATGGATGTATAAATAATAGAATGAATTAATAAATGAAATGAAATCTACCCCTAACCCTAGCTTGTAATCCTTCCTACGAATGGCTACTGACGAGAGAAAAACAAAACAAAAAACATAACCGAAAGAGAGAAAGTTTGACACGAAGATAAAATCACTCAAAAGAAAAGAAGAAATAATAAAAGATATCAATCTACTGGAAAAGGAAAAACTCATAACAAAGAAGAAAGAAAAAAAACGAGGAAACAAATAATAAAAAAGGGTATCTGAGACATAACTGAATAATAAAAAATATATTTACCTGAGTATGTTTAAAAAAATCATTTTTTTCATTTTTCTTATTTTTCAGTATACGGCTACTAACAAAAACATCAATTGAGACAAAGCAAGTCAAAAAGCCCCTACGGGCATAACTCCCCTTCTACGTGGTGCACTATCGATGTCACATAACAAACTAGCAACCCTATCTTACAAGATCCTTTATCAGAGATTTCTCACTTTAAATCAGATAAGTTATATTACAGTTAACGAGTTAGGTATTCAGGCAGTTTACAGTTAAGAGCCGGGCCTTTTTGATCCTTTGATAACTGCAGATAGGAGCCCAAGTTGTTAACTAAAAAAAATTTGCATACGAATTTGCAAACAATTGAAGAAATCTTTGAGAGTTCTCGAGAAAAGGAAATCACACAACAAGGTCATTACCAATGTCTTAAAACTCTTGCTTTGCCTCGAGATCAATTGACGTTTTCTGTAGCGATAACAAATTAAATCAATGGAAACATACTTAGGGTCGCTTATATCCATTACCAGTATTAACACTGCATAGTGCTTAAAGTCACTTTTCAAAGACAGGTGAGATGTATATATAGTTCTTGTCGTTTCAAGAACACATTATGGCCGTACACAGACAAGTTTTCAAACTACATCAACTAAATGTTAATTTTTTCTATGATTTTAGATCATTTATTTTTATAAGTAAAACTGTGGACTTAAATTGAATAAATCTATCTTAAAATTCTATTAATCGAAGTTTTTCCCAGTATTTCACCTATTATAAATATGATGACATTAAGCAGTGGGGCATAGAATCCAGAAGTGCGGCAGAAAACCCCATTAATCGAAGAAATTGTTCTCAGTATTTAATCTATTAAGTAGTACGACAGGGATTTTATATACCATGTATACCAGGGATCCACCATATGTCCCCTAAAATGATAGTATACACTGTCTTTTAATTCACATTTTCGTTCAAATTAACCATTCCTTTTTTCGTATTTTCCTCCAAACTAATATCCCCAAAGACCCATTAATTCGATAAACACTTTAGTCGAAATATTTTAGTTTGGCCAAATGTCACTTATCCGAGTGTTTTTATAGCAAACATGGTCTCACTCAAGATCGCATTTAGTAAAAATCCAGAGTGCATCCGGCAGGTGTTTGAGAGCCCATCGAGTACATTATAACTTGGGAAGGGAGGGTAGGGGAGGATTTCTAATAAACTGTCCTGACAGAGTAGAACAAAGAAGTAATAGAACAAAAACACTAAGACCATGAAATAATATAATATTGATAATGTGTAATAGTTTTAATTTTTGTCTATTAGTCGCTATCAAAAACAAGTAAAGTTGTAATGAGGTATTGTTTCCTTTTCTATTTGATATTTCTAGTTGAGACATGCAGTTATAGTGACTAAATAGTCGCTAAATAAAAACTATTAGTTAGTAACTATTTTGTTTGTATTTCATGGTTTTAGTGCTTTCGCTCGATGGTAATAAAAAGTTAATAAATAAAAATAAAGTTACTGGAAAAATTGATAAATAAAAATGAAACTGATATATGAATAAATTTAAATAGAAAAAAGGATGCGAATAGAAAGAATAAAATTGACTTAAATCAGTGTGAGCAACGAAAAGAGAAAACTGAAATGAAATAAAAAGTAAAAAATAGAAACAAAATGAAAATACGGGTATAGCTAAGGGTATAGCAAGTCGATCATAAAAAGTGAACATGTGCATAAAAACTAACAGAAGAAACAAAATATGGAGAATATAACATTAAAATGAGAAAAAGGAATTAAAATTGGCAAATTGAAAACATTGGCAAATTAACACAGAAATATTTTTTCGATATGACTCTAAAAGCTTTTCCAAAACACATTGAAAGTTTAGCAACATACGCATGCGTGAAAAAATCCGTTTTCTCTAGTTATTAACAGTCTTAACTTGTATTATATTAATATTCGAGAATTGTTTCAGAACTCAAGCATGTTAAGGCATGGTATTTTACCGGATTGTTGAAAAATACATTTTCTATAATAACTTAAACCTGTCGAATTGTGTTTTGTTAGAGCAGAAAGTAGAAATAATCAACAAAACAGGTCACGTGACCAAGTCAAGATTTTGAATATTTCTACTTTCTGCTCTAACAAAGATTGATTTCCAACCATTCCAGACAGGATCGTGTTAAGACCATTTTACTCAACAATTCCACATCAAAGGATTTTCGATTCACATAAAAACCGCCACCCCATTTTGATATTCCTGTTTTTCTCGCCTTGAGGTCACGTGACTACCGGAAGTCAACATGTCCATGCTTAAAATTTTAAGAAACCTAAATATTACTTTAGGCCTAAAATTCAATTCAATAGGTTTAAGTTTAAAAAAGTTATCACAGAAACTTTGTTTTTAAGCGAGACTGTAAAAAACCATGCCTTAACATGCTTGAGAAGTATTTTGGGTATGCCACAAAATGTTCAGGAAGCTGAAATTAGTATGCACAGAAAGAGAAAAAATGTAAGAGAAAAAACATTTCTAGTATCACTTCGGTATTGTTTTTCAGGAATATTTTTTGATTTTGGAAATGTTTGGAAAATGACGCAAAACTATTTGAAAATTGTCGCAAAATTTTTCATGAAAAGACGCAAGAAAAGAGGAGAAAAACACCGACCTTACTTTTTTTTAATTTTATTTGATACTTTTTTGTTTTATGGATTTAAAATTTTTGTTTATAGCTATGGATATATTTAGAAAATTAACGCAAGGAACATTCATCTTCATATTTTAATGATGTTTTATATAAATTTAAGATGTTTTTAGAACTATTTACAACTGAATTGTTGCAAAACTTACACCATGTTCAAACAAAAATGTGCGCTGCACCAGAACAAAGAAAACTCTTCGATTTTCGTTCACTTAATGTTAGTGTTGTGTTCCTGACCTTTTCCTAGCATCATTGTATACTAAACGAAAGACAAACAAAACAGTAATTAAAGCTTAGCGGAGTCTAATAGACTCCTTCGTGTTCTTACTATACATAGTAAAGCATTGTTCTTCTTCATAGTATCCTAACTACATTAGCGTGCAAAGCTACCGAACTATGAAATATTCATTTCTCTCTCCACGGCCCCTTAAGCAATGTCAATACCGTTTAAAAAGGCCTACTAATGCTACTAATGGAGATGTACTCTACAAAGCCGACGTAGCAGTTATTTGTAAACTTTTAGAGTAGTTTTCGCGCCGTCCTGGTCTGGCGGTGAGTTAATTGATGTCAGACATGTCAGCAATAGATTTGTAACGAATTTTCCAGTATTTTTATAGTATTCTATTATTATATTTAATACTGTTTTAACTGAAGTTAGTTTTTTCTTTTTTTTTCTACATTTTTATTAGATTTACACCGTGTTATAGTCTAACACTACCATGCATTTAAGATAAAATTTAAAAAGCTATTAACACCGTTCTAGTACAGTATTGATTCAGTATCGAAACTTCTAGTGTTTTATAATATTTTCGTATGATTTTTAATGATTCATAACAAGTTTTATTATTTGGATTTACTAGGCTCTTCTACAACCAGAACTATATTTGAATACTTGCAATAAATTTAAAATTATATATTTAAAATGCTTTCTTTCAATTAACATTGACAGCACAAAACATTAGTTAAAGTCAAGTGTATATCTTCTGTTTCTTCTTCTTCTTGAAACACAGCTTTTAATAGCGTACTTAAAACTGTTGCTCTAGTTCTCTTGATTTCTTATGTGTTTCTTTGACTTATTACGACTGAACTGTTAGTAAAAATGGCTATATGTTAGCTAAATTTATAGTATATTTATTATAAGTATGCATAAAATCGTAGGTGAACGATATGGCGATCCTATGTGAACCAGCTCGCTCTAACTTAATGATGTACGATTCACTATGATTGCCTGTTACTGCTTATATATTTCAGTATATAATATATAAAGTACATTTTGTTTCTCTTTGGTTTTAGAAAAGGGCCGTTAAGTTGCCGCAAACGTAAGATATCAAAGATGATTTTAGAGTGGTAGCTATACCGACGCCCGCAATGTATTGTCAAGCGGTTACGTGCTAACAGGTGTTTGTTCGTGATGTCCTTATTTTACTCATCAAGCTGAACAGAAATATGAGCCTCACTTAAAGATGTACATGTGAAATAGAGTATCATGGTTTAAACCAGCCATATTTTTCTTGTTTTGATATGATAGTACCACGAATAAGTGGCCATCAAAGAAAAGCCTCTTTATTCAGTGTTTGGTTACTTACTGAGACAGTGCAACATGGGAAGGTATTTACTGCCTTTGTGTTCTCAAAAACAAGCGTCTAGCAGTCACGGTATTTTTATTCGCGTATTTGATAACAAATAGTACTATTTGGTACAATAAACAAGCGAAATATTTAACACCTTTTAAAGAGGAATTAAACGAAGCTAGAGTACATCTAGATTGAAGTATTGTGACTTGTCGCTGTTTGAATCTTGGCCACGCGTTTCGACCAGAGACCAAACGGCGCTAGTTGGTCCAGCACTTAGCCTATAAATGGAATGACTTCTACCATGAAAAACCGCAATTTTTTCACCAACCCGAAAGAAGGAATTTTGTCTGTTTTGGGGTAAAATTCTTAACGGGAAAAAATGGCGAAAGTGTGATGTTCTGATAAGCGGCAGATGGCACTTTGGAGCGAGTTTTTTGTTTGATTTTTGTCGCAGGGCATTGTCATGACACTGATGAAGGTAGAGAATAGGCTCGTAGTGGGAGACCACTTTGCGTTCACGTCACCCTCTAACGAAGGTCCATTCTTTGTAGAAAAACATATGTAAATAAACAGTCGGACGCCGATCTGTTTTGACATGTCCAACCAGAAATAACACTGTATTTACTGCACGATAAAGGTAAACCATTGTGGCAAAGCTTTCCGCTTCATTCGGTATCTTTCATTGGTAGAGTATACCCTGCAGCTAAACACCCTCAAGCTAGGCGCAAGCGCTTTCGGAAAAGACTTATAGAAACAATTGGTTGAACAATAGTCTTCAAATTGCGCGATTTCCCTCGTTTCCATAATCCACAAGGAATACAAAAGATCACTAAGGGACGGTTGTACGGAACAAAAGCGCTCAATGTCATTGATGTTACCCTGTCATGCACAAACTGTCAATATTGAACTTGACAGGAATAGTTGTAAACACAAAACTAAACTATACAACGACGTGAACAAAAACTGATGTTTTCCTTCATGGTTAATTGGACGGTAACTAGAAGACATATAAGAGAACACTCACTTACTCTTGACACTCGCAACAATCAATGTCAGTAAACTAACTCCTAATAAAATACAGATAGTTTCTCTAATTGGCAAAAATAAACTAGTCAAGATCTTTCCAGTGTCAAGGAAAAGATTAGCAGCTGGTTTCGACGAAAAGAACCACCCACCGATTGAGGCACCGTCAGCACGCATAAATTTCACGCAAGACACAGATATCGAATACAATCTGTTGGACTACCCGGGAGGGGAGACTGGTGAAACCTAGGTCTTTCAACAACAACTGCAATTTTACGTTACTCGTGAGTGAGAGAAGAGCAACGTTAGCACCGCACCAACAACATGGTTCAGCAATGCGCCGGTTGTGAACTTCCCATAGCTGATAAATTTCTTTTCAAAGTTTTAGACCGTGTATGGCATGCAAATTGTGTACAATGTAACGACTGCAAGTGTTCTTTAAGTGAGCGTTGTTTTTCCCGAGATGGAAAACTGTTTTGTCGAGATGATTTCTACAGGTTGGTACAATAGTTTGTGAGAATTGTATTAACTTATGATATCCAATAAGCGATATAATATTGGCCACTGTTTAAGTGTCATGTCTAAGACTGATAAATCACTTGTTTTTTTAATTTGTGTATAGGCGCTTTGGAACCAAGTGTTCTGGATGTGAGCAAGGGATTTCACCTAATGACTTGGTCAGAAGAGCAAAGCACCTTGTTTTTCACGTCGACTGCTTCGTTTGCTCATCTTGTAAGCGACAAATTTCCACCGGAGACGAGTTGTATTATATTGGAGATGGCAGTTTCATTTGCAAAGACGATTATTATCAGCATCACCAACAACACAACTCAGACGGTCAGTCACTTGGAATTATATCCTTGCTTGATATTGAGTTGTTGATCAATGCCGGCCTCTATTTATTGCTAATAAGTGTATTTTTCTCACTTCGTTATTGTATGAATTATTTGTAGATGTCGATGATGACTCTAAAGATCTAAGTTATGGTTTAGATGAAGATTTGGATACTGCTCTTTCAAGCAAACGTCGTGGCCCAAGAACCACTATCAAGGCTAAGCAACTCGAAGCACTGCGCTCTACTTTCGCAGCAACTCCAAAACCATCAAGAAATATCCGAGAAAAGCTAGCACAAGAGACCGGGCTAAACATGAGGGTGATTCAAGTATGGTTCCAGAACAGAAGATCTAAAGAGAGACGCTTAAAGCAATCTGGTGGTCAAACACAAACCTCAAGAAGTAACAGACCATCAAGAAGATCAAGAAGCACAAGACTAGAGAGTCAGGATGAACTAAATGAGAACGACACAGATCTACAATCTCCTAGCACGCCCCAAATAGGCTTTCATCCACAAGGTAAGAAAGGGGAATTATCTAGTGGCCATCGTTTATCGTTATGTGTGTTTAGAAGTGTGGTTAGTGTTATATTTTCGGCTAGCAGTCTACTTGTCGCCCAAGCATATCGCTGTCATAAAGTTAGCCCTGTTGCACTTCTTAACCGCATTGCAAACAATGTCATCCGTTTTTTAACCATTTAAATGCAGGCACTTAGAATGTTTGATCAGTCTCCAAAACACTTGTTCTGAATTGATCAAGTGTTCGCGTGTCGGCAAGTACTCACAAAGGCTTAGCTTAGTTGCTTAGCAAATGGGTTTTTCTCTTGAGCACAGAGCGTGCGATTCTTTCCACGTGCACCTAATAACTAGCTTTTACACAATGCTAAAAGTCACCAGTAAGGCTTCTAGACTCGCAACTCGCGTTACTCTTGAATAAATCATGTTTTTACTACTAAACACCGGTTAATATATATGTATGCAACCGTAGCAGGAGAATAATAATATTAGAGATTACTTTTTGTCTTAGTGTAAAGAAGGGATTGTTATCTTTCATGAAGAGTTTAATTTCTTCTTTGCTAGATATTTCGCGTAGTTTGATCCAAACCACATCAAGAGCTATTTCTAAATTACTTCAAGTTGCATTTGATCTCAGGCTAATCGCGGTTTTTTAACCAAGAGGATGTCCATCAACAGCTGCGACACGGATAGTCCTTTTTGCATAACTTAGTCGTGAATTGCGGTTTCGAATCCAGCTATACTCTCAACACTTTCATCTTAGCTAGTTCAAACACTCCTCGACTACTCCACATTTCAAACTTTCCATCTTAGAATATCATTGTTGTTATTATTATTATTATTATTACTTTCCACGTATATTGATATAGTACAATTAAGGCTTGAATATTAAAAAGAACAGTAGTTCTCTGTCGTGAGTATTGGATTGTCGTTTCCCAAGAGCCAGTCAACAAGTTTTTTAGTCGAAATAGAACTTCGGGAATATTCGCTTTATATAGCATGCGATTTAAAACAAAGTCTCAACGCTTTGAATAATGCAAAGTGATACGAGACAAAATGTCGCGGACAATCTCTATGTAAAAAACAGGTCTTTTGCTAGTCCACATTGTCCATATTTTGACTTTCGCGTTAACACAAGAGAAAGCGAAAGCAGCACTGATAAATCACAGTCTATCGAAACTAGCCATGTGTAATAGTAGTATTTAATATAGTCACTCACAAAATTCCGCTCAAAATAGCTCAAAAGATATTGATAATACTTTTTTATTAGATATGCTGAATGTTAAACTCAGTTTACTCGTCAGAAATAAGTAGTTTTATAATCATAATCAATCATTTTGATTTAGTAATTTCCCGAACGAAATCCTTGGGAAATTAAACCTTTCCGCTTTTACCTCGCAGCACTCCGCGTGCCAGCCTACAAGCTAAAATCAAAGTTTGTGAAAATTTGAATGGCAGATATTCCTTATTTTGTAACGAAAATTATACAAGATAAAATACTTTTTTTTATCCAAAACCAGTTTTCTCACTAAAAAAAAAAATACGAAAAAAACCTTTTTTCAAATCGCATAAATATTTCGGATATTCAGGGTTTTTTTCGTTCTGGATCTTTCACTTTTTTATTTTTTTTCTTCTATTTTTCGGACATTTTTTTACTTATATTTTTTCTTGGGTTTCTCGGATTTTTTGTAGTTGAAAAAATAATATTTCGGTTACAACTACAAAGTTTTGTCGGATATGTTTTGTTCCCAATATCACGGATATTTTCTTATTTTTTCCCGTCTTGTTTTCTCAAATATTTTGTATTGTTTCTACTGGTATCATTAGAACATTTTGCCATGTTTGCAACCAAATGGATTTCCTTTTATTTTGATTATTTTTCTGATTGTTTTGAAAGTTTAAAGAAGCCGAACTATTTCCACCAAATTCATGTTTATATTCCTTAGTTAGCTTTTTGCACAAATGTTTGGGGAAAAAAGCGAAATCTGACGCTTTGGTCTGACAAAATGACTCATTCTCGTCGTTTGCTATTGAGTTATTAAACCGGGTCCGAAAAAGCGCAGCATAACATTGACACCTTTGCTTATTTACGCTTGTTCTAGTTTTCCTATTAATGGCTAAATAGCTGACGCTATTTAAATCCATAACATCTATTCCTCATAAAAAAATATCGCTTCCGTTAAGCAATGTCCATGGAAAACATATGCCATGGTCAGACCGATCGATGTCCTATTAGCGGAAAATCACTAATTCTTTACACAAAACAGTCTCCCTTCCAAAATGGAGTAAAAAATATTCTCATATATTAAAACCAAAAATTATTCAAAACTTTTTAGCGATTAAAACTACATTAATGATAAAGTTCAAATATTATACCTTTTGAGCAAATATTTCTTCCTTGATGGAGTCAACATCTAAATCCAGTGAGAAAATATGCTCCAAACATTTTCATTAATTTTTTTTATTTACAGAAGAAATATTCCATACATTTATTTAATAAAAGAACATTGACGATTAAAAACTTTTAAAAGCAAAACGATTCCACTCCAAAAGGCAGATAAAAGATCACTTCTCTTTGTAAATCATTATCTATTAGAATACTTATTGATAGAAATAAAGCATTTCTCTTTTTCCTTCAAAATAACACTAAACAGCAAAAAAAAAATCCCTCAAATCGCATTAAAATTGATCAGTTGCAAATAAATGATCTAAAAAATTTATTAAATAAAATTACATCAATTCGATATGATATAGTTAAAATATTACAGCGTAAAGTTTCAGTATAAAAATGGTAAATCTAAACGATGTTAAGTTGAAGTGTACGCGACCAAATCGTTATCTGTTCTCTTTTCTTATCGTCCCAATACCCACTGTGACTTACTCCAAAAGCTCCGTCCATATAGTGATAAAGAGCACAGGGGACCGACCAACTGGATCATACAAATTTTTAATAAAAAAGCACAAAAAATATAGCTTTGTTCTTTGAGAAAGATATCAGTATTTGAAAAAGAGGTGCATCAGTTTTATGTTGAAATTATTATTTGAAAAGCAACTGATTTTCTCTGTATTTTGTTTAAATCCATGCATGATACGAAATTTTCTGTATTTTGTTGGAACTATTATTTGAAAAGCAACTTTTTTTTGAGTATTTTGTTTAAATCTCTCATATGAGATTTTTTCGCTCTTTTGGCTTGTCATAGTTATATAACAGAAACAACTATATTTTTTCGGAGAGAAAAAGAGAGCTGAGAAGGAAAAATATTATTTGGGAATCAATATCATTTATATTAATGACATTAAAACAATGTTTTTTCCTTATGCTTATTTCTGCATGCACAACCTTACTTGATTTATTTTTACGTTATTTAAATAAATTAACTTTATTCCTTCTGTTCTTATTAATGATGTAAAAAGAGAACATTTTGTCTTGTACATATAAAATATAATCTAAAACAACTTTATTGTTCAATTTTTCAGTCATTCTTATCGATGTAAAAAAAATAGAAATTTTGTCTCTATCATGATATTAAAAATTATAAATTGACTCGTATTGCTTTATTCTCAATTCGTTCATACTATTTTTATAAAAAGATAATCAATTTTATATGTATATTCATAACTATAAAACTAGAATAACTTTATTTCATGCATTTGTTCGCATTATTAATATATTTTATGTTTCTTCCAACAGAACTGCCCTCTCAGGCACCAACTAGCTACATGTCGCCAAACTATCAAGATTATTATTCACAAAACTCGCCCGTTTCAGAAAATATCATGTTGAACAATAATCAACTACAACACAACACAGACTTTGTAAATCCACCACCAAATCTACGCAGCAACCCACTAAATGATATGACAGATAATCAGAATCATTTAGCAAACCAATCGAGAATACTCCAAAGCCAGAATATCATGGTTCATAGCCCTGGTGCAACTCAGGCTGGATACGCTTCTCAACAACAAGCGACATGTAATATAATAAGTACAACTCCGTCAGAAGTGTGGTAATCTTATCCTATCTGAGAAATTGTACAATATGGTATTTTACAAAGTGATTGCCGAGTTAGGAGGCCGAATGCTAGTGGAAAATGTGGTGAAGTTTAATGTCTACATTACGCCTTGCACCTACGCGACAATGAATGCGCCGAGTGAAACCGCATCGGAGTAGACAAGCCTAGATGGCTAGAACTATGTCAGACCAGTAACTAGATCAGATATCTTGACGAATATCTTGAGAGAGAGGGAAAAAACATTTTTGATGGTATCTTTATCGCGGTAGTTATGAGGAAGACGTTTGTCTCACCCTGAGGGATACATGCCGCCTTTGCTTTGATCTTGGAGCATGAACAAAAGATGAACAAAAGAACAATCTTGGATTGATACCAATAGCTCCCTTTGTTTGAGAATTAAGGCTTGACTTAGAAGTGTATATATTAATAAAAACTATATATAGATTATGAATAGCAATATAAATCAAAATGAATTGAAATATCTATAAAACTGTATATTATTTCAATGTGTGTTGGTGTTTGGTTAACGATGTTTTCTCAGCCACAATTCAAACGTCAAACCATTATGCCGATTAGTGGCGTCAAAAACGTATTAAAAATGACATATATAAAGTTATATACTGGAGAAATCGTAAAGGTGATAACTATAGAGGCTGTCTGTGTCAACAAGAAAACTATAGTATTGAGTGCTAATAGAAGAGGTCTTTGAATAGAGAAAAAAGAGGGAGCTAAAGCACGCACTTGTTAGGACTTTGATATAGCTACTCCATGGGATATTAGAATTGCCTTTAAAGAATTTCATAGATCATCCACTGAATTATCAATTTGTTAGATAAACACGAACACGTGCGGAAGAAAGCCTCGTTCAGACCTTCATCGCCGCAACGCTACCAACTTGCTCGCGAGAAGACAACACAACAAAGAAACCCATTCAATATTAATTGTAACTAAAAAACACGGCTGAAATATCCCTCAATTACAGATTCTTTTCTCGTTTAAATAAGCTCATGGTTTGTTGAGAATATACTGCTAAGGCGTCCCGCTGTTTTGTTGAATATGCAACGAACAGTGAATTCACGAAAACAAAAACCACCGTGAATAATGGAAAACTCTCAAGCAGAGAAGAAGATAAAGAATTTTGTCGAAATAACCCCTGATAGATCACGGATAAATAAAGATAGTTCTTCTATTCCTAAACAAAATCATGACCATAAACAAAGATTATTTATGGAAACACATTCTATATTCATTGAAATTTCAATAAAGTATAAAACAGCCATCTTTTTTGGAAGCGTCAGCGTGTTCTACGCTGAGGGCATTGTTCTGTTCACTGAACAAAAATTTATGCAAAAGTAATTTTCACAATACGGTTTCCAACCAACATTCAGCTTTTTTTATTCAGATTCGTTATTGGGAGCAGTTCTTTTGTTTTGACTGTTGTGTTCTTTTTTTAAAGCGTTGGTTGTGAATCGGCTTTAGTTTCTGGCTCGTCGCAACACTGAAAGAGGGCCGAAGATAGGCACGATTGTAAACTGAATTCAACAAGAAAATTATATACATTAATTTCTCTGCTGCGTTTTTGGCTTTATTTTTAAACGAATTCTTAAAAAGATTTTCAAGAAGTTTGTGAATAGCAAATCACTTATGTAAGTCAAACACTGACTTGTCGGCGAAATAAAATGTTTTTCTGTTTGAAGAATTTCTAAATATTGGCATTAAAAAATAATTACTTGATAAGTAAGAATTTGAGGGAATATTTCAACAATGAATAAGTTAAAATGATAAGTTAAGATTTAGTACAACACTAAAATGACTAATTAAAATTATCATGTCTCACAAAATATCGAACTGGTTGTGTAAGCATGTTGACAACTTAACCATGATTAATCTCACTACTCAAACACACATTGGACAGCTGCAGTTTTTAACTAAACTCGTTTTTCCTGCCACATTAATAAAACTGGTACTTGTTGGCAAGTGTTGAATGTATTTTATGGTTTAAAGACGAGTATAACAGATTCCACAAGCACTTAAAAAAGGATCTTTCTTTTGAGTCTTTTTCAGTGCTAATTAATACGATACAGACTAGTACAATAGATGCGAATATACCGTGATAAGTAGGTTCTTTTTATGTTAAATCATTAACAGCTTATACTTGTAAAGATGAGGCGGTTTGTTTGTATGTTCAATCCAGGTTTTTATCGCTTTTCATCGCTATTCTCTCGGGACTGAAATCTTTACAATCGATCAAACGGCCCGCATTTTGCTCGCAGTGAACCGTTAAAACATCTAATGTGAATATTTTTGATCATTTTCAAGAGATTAAGAATAGAGATTTTGAATCAAACAATAAGAAGATGACATTATGATAATTTTGTGAAGATAAAAAAATACATGTAATCCGGCAAAGAAAACTTGCTTGAATTTGAAGAATAACATTTTTACAAAATGAGAAAGCCCACCATCATTTTTAAAACAGTAAAAGGACCAGTATTTTAAATAAAAATGCTTGCACTTTCCATGTTTTATAAACAATGAGGAACAATTTTTCAAACAGTCAACCTTACAAAAATGCGGAAAATATTTTGAATTTTTTTATTTTTACGCAAACCAACCTCGAAGTCTGAGAAGAGGAAGAGGAAAAGAGCATGAATATAATCTAATCAATTTGAAATTAAAAAAAGGTTCTAATCAAAGAATTAATGCTGGTAGTTTTTACGAAACAACCCTTAAAATTGCTGCCAAGAAAATAGCAGTAATTACAATAACCATTTAAAGTACTTTAGTCTTTCCTCCGGTTTGTAAGTGCTTGCTTTGCTAGAATACAGAAGTATTTTGCGTTCATTATTCCTATACGTTTGTATTTTGGTATAGAGTGGATTATCTTACTAGGAATTAGCAATTCAAATCATACAACAAGTTATGGCAGGTGATAATTGTTATTGTACAAAAGAGGTGAGTTTTGGACGACTAAAGAAAAGACAAAATCAATGAAAGTATAATAGCAACAACGTATAAATATAGTGAAGAGAAAGAATTATTTATGACGAGTCCGAATAATTATTTAAGTATTGTTAAAGTATTCTTTGTTTCAGAAAGTAGAATATCTATAACGAAAGAAATGACGCGAAAAAAGTTGCTAAAATACAGTATACCATTCAGTTGCATGGGTTTCAATTTGAAGACACAATGTGTGATTTTGTTTTAAAATATTTTCTGCTTCTATAAGTACAATAGTAACAAGAAATAAATGACACAGAAAAAAGCACAAAAAATAATAGCTTTATGATATGAGACACAAGCACTGTTTTTCACTCGACAATGAGATAAATTCGGTTGGATTTGATATCGGATTTAATTTCTAAATGTAATATATTGTAATAGCGAACAGATAGCTCTGTGATAAGTGAAAAAAGTTCAAAAAGAGATCAATATATTGCATGACTATTTCATTTACAGTCAGACAACGTCAAAGACAGTCTTTTTGGGATTGGCAAAGCGATGTGTTTTTTATTTCTAAATGCACTTAATATAATGCACTTAATATAATTTAGGCAATAAATTACAAGACGAGACAGAAAAAGTTTCAAAGAGAACCTATGCCATCAACAATTTCATGCTCAACTTCAGTCATTATATTAAAAAATACACTCTACCCAGATGGATGTTTTAAAAACTGTTATAAAATATTTTCTGTTCCTAAACGAGTAACAATTGATTGAGGCAAAAAAAAGAGTTACAAGAAGATTTTTTTCAAAGTTTCAATTAAACTTTTTTCTGATACAAAAAGAAAACAAACACACTTCAGTTTTGGCGTAAATGTGGTGAATTTGTTCATAGTCAGAACAAACTGCTTCGTTAATATAAAATATAATTTCCTAAATAAAACCAAAAGTAATAACAAAGAGCCCAAAAAGTTACCAAAATATAAAACATGTTATCAAAAGTTTCACTTTCAAATTTATTACGATATCAAAAACACGTTCGTTTATACAAACTGTTTTCAAAAGCTATTAATAGAAAAAAACTTCATCGCCTGAAGCAAGACAAATAAATTACTCCTAATCACTCAACAAATCTTTCAGGCCAGTGTTTGTGTATTCAGGCAAAGTTTTCCATGCAATTCAAATTTATTCGAGCAACTAGTCAAAAAGTCTCTATTGAATCTTAAAGCGGCGCCGATAGATAGGCTTTGCTCGCCAACTGCAGAGTGGAATCTTTAAATTATTCACTATACTGTGATTATTAAAATTGTAGAATTCGGTCTTGGAGGACGGGTGTGTTTGTGAAAATTAAATGAGCAGCAAGAAGTCACAAGCGGCAGTTTGCAATCGAGTTACGCTGTTGGGAAACTTTTATTTAGCAATTATCAGAAACATTTCGCCACGGGGCTTTAAGGCGGTTCGTTTTTCGTTTCAGAATTAGTAAAATCGGTATTCTTGTTGACTTTATTGATCTTAGACTCGTTTTCCTTATTCATAAACCTCCCGGCTGTGGGCAAAATCACCTGTTGTCTTTTCAAAATATCCCCCTTCCTGCAGGTTGACAAAATGATCATAACCCCCCTATACTTCGTCCAGTTTTTTACTATACCCCTACAATGAGGAACAACCCTCCCTATATAGCTCCCAAAATAACTCTTCCCCAATATTGCCGACGTACCCCCTTCTCCCCATTATATCCCCCCATACACTAACAAATGAAAGATACCTTAGCCTAGCCTGCGTTACATCCGGTTTATTCCTACGGGGAATAAACCGGATGTAACGCAGGCTACCTTAGCCCCATCCTTCGTGGAAAAATGCTGCCTCCTCTAATTTGCACAAGCCCCCCCTGTCAAAAATGGCCGGTCCCTAATTAGACTGATATCTCTTTCAAAAAGGAAAGTGTATTTCTAGTAAGTTATAAATCTTCAAAAAAATATTTTCGAGACAACTTTGTCACATCGGAAATGTTTACAGAAAGTTTAAAAATGATGGGAATTATTTTTTTCAATCGAAATTTTAGTAGTCTTCAGTATACAAAAATATATTTCGAGGCAATTTAATCCCAAACCAAAAAAGTAAAAAAAGTAAGTGTATTTGATCTTCAGTTACATCAAAAATTATTTCTAATTCGAACATTGTGCGTTTCCAGGGTACATTTTCAGCATCCTGGTTACGATTAAAGACAATTCAACACCGTGAAACAATACGTGATCGATAACGTGACTTTTATTAATACAATTTTAGCTATAATTGTTGCTTCTCTTTATTATTATTATCTTTGTTTTTAATATAATAGATATGCATTAAAACAGAACAAATATAATGTCAATTTTTCACTATTCTACATCATGTAATCCCATATGGTCTAGTGGTTAGGATCCGGCGCTCTCACCGCCGTGGCCCGGGTTCAATTCCCGGTGTGGGAATACAGTTTTTTATTTTTTACATACCTTTTTTTCTCATTTTCTTAATTACTTAACTGTTATTTTAATCATCGTCAGTCTCTTTTTATAGAGAATGTAAAAAAAAAACTAAAAAATTAATGATAAAATCGACCTCAGCACAAAAGTCGTTTAGTCGGGTTACCTGTGTTTTTCATTGATTTCCGTTTCAAATTTCAAAATAATATAAATTCTCTATAAATCCATGATTGTTTTGAAGCTAACAAGTTATTCCTTATTAACTATCTTAATCTTATCAAAATTCGAAATCCTGTCGCCATCAACCTCGTACCCAGCGCCCTACTTTTGGTCTGCGACAAAGAACGTGAGCCCTGGCATAAACAGTTTCTAAGCGAATTTGATTGGCCCATGCATTTTCAAACTGATGCGCACGCGCATTTTTCCGGGCGTAATTTAGCTAACGCATG
>JAUPMH010201845.1:0-11513 GCA_032270665.1 Metridium farcimen
TAACTATAACATATATAGTGCATGTTTTAATACGAGATATAAAAAATATTTCGGTTTGGTGATGACATGTGATGACGTCAGTTGCAAACGAAGAATTTAATGCAAATTTAAAAAATTTGTATTATTGTTTTAGATATTTCATTTACAAAGGATTATAGGAGATATAACTGATTTTGTTAAAAATAAAATAAAATGTAGTGTTTCAATATCTCAATTTATAGTTTTTTCACAGTTTGGTAGGGATAAAAATTACCTAAAATCATATTAAAACACACCCAAACTTTTAAAAAACTTAACAAATTATGAATAATACATTAAGCGGAGTGTTGGAAATTATTTTCGATATTCAAATTCGATATCCCACGAGTGAGCGCTACGATATCGCATTTAAACGCAAAAAGATAAATTACATATCCCCGTCAAGCGTCCATGTTTATTATATAACAAACATTTTTTATGCAAAACTGATAAAAGTGAAATTTTCTCATCTAAAATTATTGTATTTTTACATGTGTTCAAATACGATATTTTTCAGTGGCAGAAATCCTTGTAAACCACTGTTTTTATATAATAAAGTAAGATATTAAACATTGGAACATAGATAAAAGCTGAATTTTGTTCTATTTTCTTTTATTTTTAACAAAACTTTTAAATCTCCCATACGTATATTCCTTATAAATGGCATTTGGGTCAATACAGCTTGGGCTACCTGTGGATATATCACTAACTTCCCATCTTCGGTTCCCACTAAAGTTTTAAAAGTCGAACATCTGTCTGTCTGACGTCTATCGAGCTAATTAGTCGGTACCTACAAATACAAATGACGATAGTCACTCCCCAGTGAATATTTGCTAATTTGGTTCAGTCAAATGTGAAGACCTTATTGTGTGCCAACTAATTTGACTTTTTGTACTTCAGTTTTTGTAGAAGAAGAATCCCCATTCTAAATAGCATGTTATAGCGAACAAAACCTCTGGCAGATTATTTTTGTCAGCTTTTCATACAATAGAAACGACTTAATAAACACTGGAAAAACTGAACCATTTCCATATTATGTAAATAGTTTGTAATTACACCGAATCGAAATATGCCGTCCAATATTATCAACTATTGTTCTTGACAGGCTAGCCTCGTGTTCACGTTGAAACACAAAGGCGTTTTCACATGTATGAGAGGCTAGTCAGTCAAGAACAATAGTTATTGAAATTGGACGCCATATTTCGATTTGGTGTATACATGCACTGTAAATACGGATTTACAAGATATTGTTGGTTTTCATGTGACGTCATCAAAACGCTAAAATCTAAACTATAAATTGCAGAATTCTGGTTCTTTAATATTTTGTAGATGTGTTTGAAAGATGGTATGCCTGAAAGTTTGGTTGGTTTTTGTTGTTTCGTTCTCGAGATATTGGAATCGAAATTAACGTCACGCAACATTAGAGCCGTAAAAAGATGTAATTAGCCACAAATGTCACCTTTTTTGCCTGGTACATAAACGAAATTGTTTGTTGATTAAAATTTTCATCTCTAAAGCGTTTTGGCTTGAGTCATATTGTAATTTCGACGCCTGAACTTTTGTCCGTCATGGCGGCTCTATACATTCTTACCAAAAATAGCACATGAAATTGTTTTAAAATATCTTGGCAGCGAAAACTCGGTTTGATTTGATTTTTTGCAAAATTACATAGTTTTACTCACTCTTTCACATGAAAGTACTTTTATTATGTTTACATCTCTGAAACGGCCTAAAATTAAATATTTTTGATGACGTCAATGAAAACCGAGAATATGCACATTTACATAGTATGCATTTACAATTTACAATAGGTAATATAATTAAATTTGTAACACCGTAAAAAATGTTGACTTAACTTTACTGACGTTTCGAGCTTTAGCCCTTCGTCGGAGTAAAAGAGTTAGACTATATACTAAGAGCCCGACGCAGCCTATACTAGTTTATTAATTCGTTAGTTTCCCTTTACAATTTACAAACTATATACTATGGATATTGTTCAGTTTTTCCAGTGGAATTTTTTTTAGCTTAGCTTGACATACTTTTCAGATAAAAGAGACGAGTTGATTAACTTAATTTTGTTTTATTTTCTTTATTGTTTCATAATTTAGCACCGGTTTTTTTTTTTTTCAGCGGGGTTTATGTTAGCTCGTTATGTAATATTGTAATTTTGTAAAACTGTTACTTGCATGTGGTGGAATAACTCGCATCAAAAAACATCCTTTTGCACCTGTGTGTTGAACAAGACGCAATGGATTTCAACTCGATCTCTCGAAATTGTTTTTGAATTAGCAACCTCAACAAATGTCACTGTCATGATAAAACTTTTCTTTTGTACGGTAAGTTCATTATTTGATTGATACTTTTTATACAAAACGGCTTTTCAAATTAATTTTGTTCACTATAATAATAGTTTTTTCACTATTTGTAATATATAGTGACGATTCCAATACCTGAGTAAATCGGTGTATCTGATGTCACTCAATACAAAAACGATTGAGTAGTGATTACTCAAATAACTGAGTAAAACGATGCATCCACAGTTACTCAATACAAAAACGACTGAGTAGTGGTTACTCAAATAACTGAGTAAAACGATGCATCCACAGTTACTCAATGCAAAAACGACTGAGTAGTGGTTACTGTAATAACTGAGTAAAACGATGCATCCACATTTACTCAATACAAAAACGACTGAGTAGTGGTTACTCAAATAACCGAGTATAACGATGCATCCACAGTTGCTCAATACAAAAACGACTGAGTAGTGATTACTCAAATAACTGAGTAAAACGATGCATCCACAGTTACTCAATGCAAAAACGACTGAGTAGTGGTTACTGTAATAACTCAGTAAGTAAAACGATGCATCCATTAATTCTTGATTGCAGGTTTGGCTGTTAGTGGCGGTTCAGTTATCGACTGCATTTGAGATAACAGTCCCAGGTTAGTAAATCACATAGAAAAGATCATGTTAATTACAAACAACGCAGAAATTTCAGGCGATTATTTTTTATTCTGCTTTGCCGGGACAACTTCAGACTGACACTTTTTGGAGACATATACCCAAACTAATTTTACGTAGCATACAAAACAGCCTTTTATAAAGAAAATTCAATACAACACAATAGTTTTACAATTATTTGCCAATTTAAAAGCTACTGAGACATTCTGATTATTAGAGTATACTTTGCTTCAACAAAAAAAACGGTTTGAAAATTTGAAAATGTCCGGTGTTGAATTGAAACAGACTTTTCCGATCCAGTTAGCCGATAATTAACTTCAATTAACTTCATCAATCTTATAATAATTACTTTTGGCTAGTCCTTTTTTAAACAAAATGGCTGCAATTGATGGCCAGGAGAACTAAGAACTAGGCAAACCGCGAGCCAATGTTTTTTGGATTGGAAAACAAATTCCTATTTTTCCGAGATTTTCGAAAAAGAGAACACCGACAAAGCTCGTTCCACAATTTCCTTCCTTCCTTCCTTCCTTCCTTCCTTCCTTCCTTCCTTCCTTCCTTCCTTCCTTCCTTCCTTCCTTCCTTAGTTGTCTTGTAAAATAAATAAAAGTTACAAGTCCTTTCCCTCGTGAAAAAGGGACAAGATAATTGAGCAATATCGGAATGCCTGTTAGCAGTATCATTCAAGTTGGTGACCTAAGCTAAACTATAAATACTGCAACACTCAGAAATTCACTTTTCACTTTCAGTATACTGTATTGCAAAAACACAAAAAACCTTGACCTTGCAAGTAAAGCATTCGCACTTTTTAAACGTAGAACTATTCATTGATATTTTTAGTTTTTGTTAGTGATTATATCAACTGTGTTTTACTAATTAAAAAAAAACCAAACTATTTTACAACCATCACTCCCCGTCGAGGCTCTTCCGTGAGGTTCACTCACACTCACTACCACTACATTCCATATTTATGATTGATTTTGGCGGAGGGAGGAAAACCGGATCACCCGGAGAAAAACCCTCGTGGCATGAGAGAGAACAACACATCAAACAAAAAATAATTCTGAATAATTCTGATATCAATTTTTTATGAATTCACAAATTTGAGTTCCGGTTTTCTTTCTAGACTAGTCAGTGTGGAAATAAGGCGTTCTGACACAAAAACAACCTTTCAGCGCTGAAAATCATTTTATTAGAAAACAAAGACAACGGAAGAATTAACAGTTCGCTTTTTTTACGGTGAATTTTTGCCACTTTTTACTGCGAAGGTTAATTTGAGCCCCATCGAGTTGGGAATTCACGCGACTGGATAGATAAACTGTGTTGCGGAAGTACAGCCCGTTAATGAACATAAATGCACGTCGCAAAATTTTACATTAGATTCTTACTAAGTTGGCTTGATATAATTTTCCCAGCGCGTTATACAAATACGCGGGGTCGCAAGTAAATCGCTTCGAAACTGATAATCGCTCAGGGTTTCAGAGCGGAAGGATAAACTTTTTGACTTTGGGAAATTTTACTGAAATCGCTTTCAACGCACAATAGACATTAAGCGTTGGTATATTGGTTCTACCACTAGTTTTCCCGTTTTGTGACATAAGTTCGGAGGATATAGGTAGTTTACTCGATGTTCTCATAATATTGACAAACTCTATGAGCATTTTTAAAAATTCAACAAAAATAGATATTTCATTAAAAAGAATATGAATCGACTTTGATAACGTGATATTTTTGGACTGTTTTTATTTCATGTGATAATTTCCATGCTTGTAACTTTAAAACTGCAATTGAGTTACGTTTATAAATAATTTAATTAAGGGCGATGTTCGCGGTAATTTACATAATTTTAACTCTTTGGCATTTACAAATGTACAACGCGGAAACCGCCTGTAAAAACGTGCCCTGATTTGAAAAATTGCAACTTCATATCAAAGTCTTTCCCCACTTAGTAGGACATAAGGCTTTGGTGACCGAATACTTGACAAACTCAGGCGAATTAAAATATTATTTTATTTCAATCGATTGATGATATGGTAAATATAGAGCTAAGTAAATCCTTCGAAGGTAACTAGCCAATCAGCGCGAAGTGGTATGCACAACTTGTCACCCAGAGGGGGAAATATTTGTGCGATAATGCCTGCCTGACTGAATGTTTTCGTAATCCCTCTAAAAACGCATAAAAAGTGGAAAAACTATTTAAAATCTTTACACCAAAAGAAGAAAAAAACGAGGCTGATTTATAAGTTTTAAAAGTCAAAATATAATCTTCAATTCTTGAAACTTGTAGCCCAAAAACAGATTTGATAATAAGTACAAAGTACACCTCCCTGCTAGAAGTTTTCACAAAACGGGTTTAATTTGCAAACTCTTTCTACAAGTCGTTCCTTCGAAGGAGGTTGTTGAACCGAACGTTTTCATTGCAATATCGAGTGAAACTATAAACTTCATATCCTGACCAGGTTGGGCTTGTGCTTCAACAATAAGTAAACATTATAAAAACTAGCGAAATTACAAGACGTTTCGATGCCGAGCTCGAAATTATAATTACTGGTGAAAACGATTACAAGATTCTTGAATAAATAACACAATCCTAATTAATGTTCCAAATAAAGTTCGATAAATTTTCTATTTGTAATTAATTATGTCAGTCTTTAAACTATCTTTTTATTTATCGCTTGTGAATTCTGAAGTTTACTTATAAGTTAGTTAGCTAGTTTTGGTATTGGCCTAGAAGGATGGCTGCCGTCGGTCTCGGGAGACCATGGTTTGCCCTAGAGAATCTATTCACGTGGCGCTTGAACGGCTGTATAATCCCAAACGGGAGTAGTAGTCTCTACTACAGTGGGATCACTTGAAGGCGATGTCAATGTCAGCTCTTGTCAAATGACTGACCTTCTTTCTTGCACGTTTCTCCTCCGCTTCTATTCCGTTTAGCTTTCCCTCGCTAGAGGCCTCTATACAGCTCCTGCCTCCACTGACCGCGGACACTGGCGATTTCTTCCCGGCACATCCCAACGTTCATGTTGAGCGCTTTCATGGCACGTCTTTAAAGAGGAGATGGGGGCGTCCTTGAGGACGTTTTCCGGTGGCCAAGTCGCCGCAAAGCATGTCCTTAGGGATCCTCCAATCCTGCATGAAATGAACGCGGCCAAGTCAACGAAGATACTTGGAATATCGGCGCGACAATGACCACAGGAAGGTGGTAAGTACACAGGCTCTGTAGAGTGCCACCTTGTTGTGAACAGTCAGTTTGCTGTTCTCCCTGACGGCGTGCTTGTCTGTTTGGCGAGTGTCCCTGCAGCACGACCGATCCGCCTGTTGAGCTTGGCATCCATCGAGAGGCTGTCGGACACTGTGGAGCCAAGATAGGTGAATTCATGTACCACCTCTAGTGCGTAGTCCTTGCTGGTAATTGACGCCCTGGCCCATCACGTTCGTTTTCTTCAGACGGTCATGATGAAGACCTGATAAGCGCGAGCAAATCTGTCCATGAGGCGCTGCAGATGTGCCACTAGCTCCTTGTGTGCCACCAAAGCTGCATAGTCAGCAAACAGCATATCTCTAATCAGGACCTTGTGAACTTTGGTCCTTGCTTTCAGACGACACAGACTGAACAGCTTGCCATCGGATCTTGAATGAAGATAGACCCCCTGAGTGGATGTGCCAAAGGCATGTTTCAGCATGACAGCAAAGAAGATGCCAAAAATCATAGGGGCAAGAGCACAGTCCTGTGAGGACATTCAAACCTTTCAATGACTTTGAAGAACCCTTCACTTTTAGCAAGATCAAACGCTTTGGTCTATGAAGGCGACAAACAAAGGCAGCCTCTGCTCTATGCATTTCTCCTGAAGCGAGCGTTGTGATCTGAAACCGCACTGTAACTCGGGGTAAAACCAATCCGCTAGTTTCTGCAGTCTGTTGACAATCACACGAGCGAAGACCTTGCCTACGACGCTCAGCAGTAAGATCCCCCTGTAGTTTTTGCAGTCGCTCCGGTCTCCCTTGTTCTTAAACTGACTGTATTTTATCACTCCATCATATCTTGGGGTACTTCTCCTCGCACTGACAAATTAAATCTTACAGATGTTGTTTCCGAACATGAATACCACTGGTTAGATTCCACCCAGCAGACCTGGTGCTTTCTGTGTACTTCGACCGTCAATCACTTTACTCAGCTCCTCAATGGTGAGCTTCTCGTCCAGCTCTTTGATGGTGGGCAGGCATTCAATGGCGTCCAATGCAGCATCGGAGATACTGCCGGCAGTGCAATACAACTGCGAGGAGTACTCCACTCATCTCTCCATCTGCTCAGCTTATCTGTGTCTGTGATGGCTTCTCCAGATGCAAGCTTGATTGTTTGCAATGCAAAATGGCATTATTCCCTCCTATTCCACCTTTTTTTTTTTTTGCCAAAGAGAAGGCGGTGTGGATCTTATCTCTCAGCTGGGCGGCTAGGGTCAACTATGAGAACGTCTTCCAGGGTTCTGTAGGACTCCTCTACCTTTTCTGGGTGTTGAGTCTTGTTGATGTCTATACGCGGTTTCCCCGCGGTTGCTTGGTATGATGTATCTTCATCCGGCTAGAGCCTGATTTGCTGCAGAACAACGAGTGATCTGTGGCAATCAGCAATCTGAAAGGAGCGTGTAATGGGTATAAACCTAGCCGGGGTGCCACCAGGAGACTTTGTGCTGTGGTATGGTCTTAAAGTAGGAATTGATGATACACAACTCTTGTAAAATGATCGAGCAGGCGTTGCCCATTTTCATTTATATGCTGCCACTTCCAAACTGAACCGAGCAGCTAGGCCAAGAAGCGTGATCGCTTCCAACTCTAGCGTTGAAGTCGCCAGGTAACAGCAGGTGTTGTTGTTTTGGTCGTTCCTAATTGACTGTCTCCAGATGGTCGTAGGACTCATCCTTGGTATCTGAAGACGAGCTGAGAATAGAGGCGTAAACGCTGACTATAGGTTGACTGGCCCATCTGTAGTGTGAATGCTCAGTGAGCCTATTCGTTCAGTCCCATTTTCGCAGGGCTTAATCATATTCAGCAGTAATTCTTGACAGCAAAACCTACACCATACTCTTTGGTGTCGTCTAAACTCGTTTCCCGCCAGGAGATGGTGTATACATTTTACTGTTGTGTTCTGGTGTCTGCCAGTCGAGTCTCCTGAAGTGCAGCTTTTCCTATCTTGTCTGATGCTGTGTCTGCGGTCCGCGTGTCAGGCATTTAAATCCCAAACCGCACGAACCCAGTGAAGCTACGGACTGTGGCCGGAAAGCACCTCATTGCCGGCTGAGGGCTGCTCAGCTTATGGTGGGTTGTAGCTGTCCAGTACGACGTACAATTGTCCCTCCCACCGTCGGAAACAACAGCTGGCGACATGCTCTACGCCAATTGATATGAAAAACAAACTTGTTGGCCATACAGTACCACTCTCAACTCCACCTATGTAATCGAAGGGAAGGTCTAGAGCTACTACGCTTGGCAGCTATGTCATCGCAGGAGTTGCCAGAACGAGGTTTTAGACAACATATCGAACTGACTTAGGAGGTCCAAATACAGATTTGTCCTTAAGGTTTACTCCCGAAGCCTTTCCCATACATGGGTATAGCCGCAAGGCAGCGGAGATTTAAAATAAGAGTTTTCCTTCTCCTAGACGAGCTACCCTCCAAGGTTAGTGAGCCCCGTCTGCCCGAAGTTACTGGTTTTATGACGTCCGAGACTCGCTTTTGCCCCTTCTCCTGTCAGTAGCTAGTAACCGTTCCGCCGGGTTTAGTAGCTAAACAACATGCGAAGGTCAGGAGCTGGACTCAGTTTTCAGAGTTTTCAGAGGATATTTTTAGATGCCCACCATTAGAAGTATTTTATAGTTACTGGGAGCTCATCCCTAACACCATTTTTTAGCATAACAAACTGTAACGTTTTAATTGTATTAGTTATAAATTGTTACAACATAGTTACACTTTGTGAACATGCGGGCATACTTACTGATTTACAGTGCGATTACTTGAACCAAGGCCACCCAAACAAATTTTTCACAAATTATTCAATCCCTATACAAGATAATTCTGATGTTTTTTGTTGACACTTTGGTATTATTTTTCGACAGTAAAATTTACTGAATCATAAATTTCCCGCAATTCTATTGTTTAGATACTTGGACGTGATTGGATGATTTGTGAAAAATTTGTTTGGGTGGCCTTGGTTCGAGTAGTCGCACTGTAAAAATATAAAGTGGCTTTGTCAATTTTGCAATATTGTGAAAACACAGTGACTATGGCTTTGTAGGGGCTTTGTCAAATAAAGTGATTGTATTGCTGAATTATCTGACTCAGGATTTATTTCAATTTCACAATATTCTGAAAATATAGCTTTTAGTTTTAAAATATCGCAAAAATAAAGTACTATATATGGATTTGTTAATTTGTAACATGCACAGTAAAAATTGACACTTTTGAGTTATCGACAACATCAGGTATCCCTATCACGCTCTCGATCTCCTGCCAGCAATAGCTGTGCTCAATCCCTAGATTAAAATTTTGCTCCTTTTTAACTGAACGGCGGTTGCAATTTTGCCCAATCTTATTTGTCGAGCGTGAAATAGCTTGAAAGGCCGGGAACGGTATAAATAGAGTACGATTTTACTCCGATGAAGGGCAAAAGCTCGAAACGTTATTAAAGTTATATTTTTTACGATCTTACAAATTTCATTTGAAACTGCAATTTTTCTATTTATTGATATGACAAATTTGACAGCGAATTCCTGTTTCCAGGTGTTTTTCTTTATGTTTCATTAGGGTAAGAAAGTTCTATTACAACTATAACTATTACTAACTACGACTATGGCAAGACTAATGGTCTTGTGGTTGGTGGATCGGATTCTGCTAGACCTAAATGGTCTGGAGTTCCATTCCCAGCACGGGCGATTGCGTTGTGTCCTTGGGCAAGATACTTAAGTCTCTCAGTGCCTCGACTTCTCGGATAATGACGTAAAGCCGAAACCCGGAGGTCTCGTCTGCCTACACTTTTATTAAGGAATATAAAACGGCACGCGTGTCTATACACTTTGATATAAACACGCTGGGAGCTGTTGAGCAAGAGAGAAGTCGTAAAGTATATGGACACAAGCAAGCGAACGTTTTATAAAATATGTTCGAACTTTTTTGCCGAGCGGGTCTTTATCATTTACTATTAACACGGCAGCCAGCCAATCAGCGAGCGTTGCTGTTCGCAAAGTGTAGGGGATTGCCTTCTCCCTGTACAGCAGCCAAGCCTCGGAGGCATGCGCATTCACTTACCGCACTTATGATTGTAAACTACTGACTTACAGCTGTCTTATTAGATCTGTAATATCGCTATATAAATGAGGATTATTATTATCATTATTTATTATCGTTTTTTCAATGATCTACAGGTAACCCCAAAGAAGTCGACTTGTTGTTCCACGGAAATTACAGTGTATTGCAATTGAGCAATAAAATTGACATAAATGAACTGAATGGTATTACGGCTTGTTTCTGGTTCAATACGAGCGCAAGTAACACGTACCAAACACTTATACATCTCAATAACTACATTTTCCATGTTGCTACTGATTCTACAAATGGAGCCAATCGTATCCATGTTGATATTAACTCTAAACGAAGGTAAATTGTAGATGTGATGTTATCATTTCTAGATGATATGTAACGTTTTATTATCGACCAGGATGACATTGATATCATCATCATCATTACCATCATTACTATCATCATCATTAACATCGATCTATCATCATCATTATCATCATCAGATCAGAAGCATCATCATTATTACGATCATCATCATCACCACCAGAAGCATCAACGTAATGAACATCACCATCATCGTAATTGTTGTCATTTTCATCGTTATGATTATCACCATTGCCAACAACACAATTATTATATTTATTGCTGTGTCATGATTATCATGATCAACGTAATCGTAACCATTATAATTATTATGATCATCATGACTGTCATTTAAATAACAACATGTACACATAAAACAAACTCAACTCAGCGGTGAAAGGCCGGTGCTCTCACCACTCTGCCAACCATTCTACGCGACTATCCCATCTTTATTTCATCACTGTTCAGACTGTTCACCATCACTCAGAGCTATATCATCACCGTATAACAAATTAATTTTAGAAACGTTCTTAAGGTTCCGGACACTTGCTACTGCGCATCACGCTCACGCACATCTTCTGCAAGAAAATTCATAAATGCCGTGGAAGAAAAAACAAATCCAAGCCAAATTATACCTTTTCTCAACTTTTAAGCTTCAAACAAACTAAATGGTGATATAGGCGAATCTTGAAAGCGACTGGTGCCCAGTTCCACTCGGCCAAAACAATAGAAATTTTGCATTTTACCGACGTTTTTCGCTTATAGCGCCTTAACTACCACGGTGACCCCCATTTTTTTTCCCTTTTTATTCATGGCTGCATTTACTATTCTTACGATTTAGAATAAAAAATAAAATATTCATTGATTGGATTTTCTGAAATTTT
>JAUPMH010201956.1:0-11512 GCA_032270665.1 Metridium farcimen
ATTATTGATATCACACATGTGTGATATCACTCTCAACCAATCAACTTTCAGTATTGTAACGAAACCATTGTTTGGTAATAAAATATTTGTTTTCTTTGTTTCAATCTGTTATATAATAAACAGAACATTACATGTGTGCTTGGAGATATGAATTTTATCTTCTCGTGTTGAAAAATTATCAACAACACTCGAAGATAAAATTCGTATCTCCGCGCGCCCATGTCATATCCTCTATATATGATATGATATCATGATATGATATGATATATGATATGATATGATATGATATGATATATGATATGATAGAATATGAGACATTCTGTACTTTCCCTTACAACAACAACAACAATAATAATAATGATAAAGACAACACCAACAATGACAAAAACAAAAACACAGCATCACTAAGACTTCAAAACAACCGTTTTGTTTACAAAGAAGACATTGTCATCAATAGTCATTAGTTTTATTTTGTTTCTTACCAAGTTCACCAACTGTTGTGCCATCTTGTGTGATGCATTCAAGAGGTGGATCATTTTTCCTTCAATAAAGACCCAGCCAAGATTAAATATTTTCATTCAGAGCTAAACTGAATATAATCTAATCTCTTAGTCTAACTTTATTACTCTGACGAAGGGCTAAAGCTCGAAATACCAGTAAAGTTAAGTGAACATTTTTTACAGTTTTACAAATTTCATTATAATAATTACCTATAATTTGAATAATTATAATCTAGGTGCATGTCTCTCTCCCCTTTACCTCCCCTCGCTATGAAGGCCTGGCTGCACATTATAGACATTAGTCATTGGTGTCATCACCATCAACAACTTCATCAGCATCAGATCATCTTTAAACATAATCATCATGATCATCATCACCCTGAACTTTCATTGTTATCAATGTTAGCTAACATATTCTACACTAATCCCATTGTAATATAATTATCATAAGATTACTATCATTATCATCACTAAAATTGTCATCATTGCCATCATCATCAACAACTTCATCAGCATCAGATCATCTTTAATCATTCTCATTATCATCATCATCCAGAACTTTCATTGTTATCAATGTTAGCTAACATATTCTACACTAATCTCATTGTAATATAATTATCATAAGATTACTAGAGCACAAACATTAAAAGCGTGAAACATATTATTATTATTATTATTATTATTATTATTATTATTATTATTATTATTATTTAGTACTAATTAGTACTACTTGTTTCACAGGTATAATATTTGTACTCTATCTTTATCATCACCAAAATTGTCATCATTGTCATCATTGCCATCAACATCTTGCTTCAACAACAAACCTTGGCCTCATACAGTCTGCTGCTAGTGTTGTATGAGTGAATTCCTGTTTACTATCTAAGAATGGATATCCATTCAAATGAATATGTCCATCATATCTTAATAATAGTTAAAGTAGACTTGACACATGGCAGGTGACATAGTTAGACATTTACTCATGAACACAGTCAATTTCTAACTATTGTGTTAACATTTAGATAAGATCATTTTACTCATCTATATGCCATATCAATTGTTTGTGGATAAATGGGTAATCAGACTCCATCGCTGAAGGGAAGGAGATGATAGCAATAGGATGAGTGTAGGTTAAAGGTAGATAAATATGGTATGAGCTCATAAACATACATATATGCTATAACATGAATTTTGGTTGTAAGGGTTGGTAAACCCAGTTTAACATTACTCTTCAGGGGTTAAGATGTTAAACTGTTGTCATTATGGTGGATGACAAATGTGTTTCATAACTTCAAGGCCTTGAAGCTTAACCCTACACACGGTTACCAAATAAAAATTCATGTAATAGCAATAAAGGGAACGTGGTGAACAAGTGGATTGGTGCGTATGAATGTAACAGATGTGTACCTATAAAAACAATCGGCCCAAATTCTAAAAGAGAAATGAAATCCGTGCATGAAAATGTACATAAGTATAAAACAAAGTATAAACGGTGGTAGAAAAGAGCTGACATGTGGGAAAAAGATCCACCTTCATTACAGTCTACTCATTGTTTGATGAAGACTAGCAGTAGCAGTCAAAATGTTGCAGTTTCAAACCTGTGATATTATTTACATATTATTTATTCATATTGACATGTTGTGGATTTTGATCCATACTTCATTCAGTAATACACCATCCTCGGGAACCCAGGGGGACCAGGGGTAATCTTCTGTCACTCGCTTCTCGCTCCCAGAATAAATACCCCTGGGAACGTAGTCTGTTGGAGCTTGTTCCGGAAGTCAAAATTCAAACGACTTTCTTTGAATGGTTATCTTGATTTTCATATCAGGAAAGAGCTGAATTTTGACTTCCGGAACAAGCTCCAAAAGAGTACATTCCCAGGGGTATTTATTTTTGGAGCGAGAAACGAGCGACAGAAGATTACCCCTGGGTTCCCGAGGATGGTAATACACTAAAATATCTAAATATGGTGATTGACTGGCTAACCTGAGTCGCATACATGTGAAAACTGCATTGTGTTTCAATGTGAACACGAGGCTAGCCAGTCAAAAACAGTACCAGTACTTTTACTACGTTTACATGCTTTTATATTGAGGGAGGGGAGGGTTTACATAATTTTGTATAGAGGGAGGGGAGGGTTTACATACTTTTATATGGAGGGAGGGAAGGTTTTATATACTTTTATATGTAGGGAGGGGAGGGTTTACATACTTTTATATGGAGGGAGGGGAGGGTTTACATGCATTTATATGGAGGGAGGGGAGGGTTTACATACTTTTAGATGTAGGGAGGGGAGGGTTTACATACTTTTATATGGAGGGAGGGAAGGGTTTACATGCTTTTATATGAAAGGGAGGGGAGGGTTTACATGCTTTTATATTGAGGGAGGGGAGGGTTTACATACTTTTATTTGGAGGGAGGGGAGGATAAAATTGGACGGCATATTTCGAATTTGGTATATAAATCTGATGATAGATGACGGAGGCCATCCAAAATATTTGTATAATAATAATAATTATAATATGTTGAAAAAACTGATCCAATATTACTTCAAGGATACATCCCCTCGTTGATAAGTGCATCTCCGACCCATTTACTGACCATTACAGCAACCATTAGTGGTACAATATATGAGAGACCACCAGTTAACTCAAACATTATCACTACCAATGACACTACAAATACCAACATGTAACAATAATTATTTCAATGATATAGGAAGAAAACACAATATATATATTTTTATGATAATTTAGGACATATAGTTGTACAAAGTCCAAGGAGAAGGGACAATAGGACCAAAGTCCCTTACAAAGATCATTCTAAACTTGGCATTAAAATATTGCAGCATACTGCTGTATACTAACCAGTCATTCGTGTAACTCCTCCAAGAACTGCTGCTGCACCAACCATGGCATATAGACCAGGAGTTACACATGTGTTAATTGATTTACCACAGGATGATGAGAATATCAGCCAAGTTGGATTGTTACTGAAAACAAATTAAAATTAAACATTTCAAAAATACATTTTCACAGAGAAGCTGTATTTGAACTCTTCTACATTTATCCTCTATTAACTATGATTTATCTCTCTACATAAATGTATTAATTTTTCAAATTTTTATTTCTAATTTTCCACAATTCTTCAAGTCTAAGATGATGATGATGATGATGATGATGGTGTTGATGCTGGTGATGATAATAATGGTGATGTTGGTAATGATGATGCTGTTATTGACAATCATGTTTTTGATGAAGATGATGGTGATAATGTTAATGATAAGGATGGTGGTTATACTAAAGTGATGATGATGTTGATACTGGTGATGATAATGATGATGTTGTTAATGTGATTGACAGTTATTGTAATGATGATGATTATATTGATAATGATGACAGGCACAGATGATATCCTACTTACAAAGCCAACTGTTCAATTCCAATACCCAATACTCTACCAACACAGGCACCGATAGCCATACTTGGGATAAACAGACCAGCTGGAACCTAAACAATAAAGCAAATGCAAAATCATGCAAATATTGCATTCTAGAAAATATAATGAATACTAACATTGAAACCTAGCTTATTAAAAACCCTAATTTACATAAACTTCAACCTGGAATTTCACCAAAAAAAAATATTCATAAGTTCTTGATTAAAAAACATAAAACATAGGTTGGAGTATGGGAGTTTTTGAAGCGGCCGTTCAATAAACTTACAGATCATATTTTTTCAAGTCTAAGGTCTACCACTCGGTTTTGTTTTGTGGTTTTAGATCCTGATAAAACACCCCACCTCTTTTATTAAACACTACATTAATCTTAAGTGTCCTGAGGCACAGCAAAATTAACTTTCAACATGTTAGTTACATTCTTAAATTGATAAATGCTCCAATAAACAGTTCAGTTGTACCTTGATTCCAAACGTGAAAATAGTGATCAAAAGTTTGAAGATTGCAGCAAGAATAAGCTGCCAGACAGCTTTAGTTACACCATTATCTGCTTCAGCTCCTGGGTAACGGGGATCATTCACATTTATAGTGTTATTGTTTGTGATGTAATCACTGAAAAATAGACAAAAACAAAGCATTTATTCATTAGTATATTAAAGAATTTCATTTGTTTCATCCACTTTTCATCTTAAATCCATCTGCTGGTCCATTTAATCAATCATCAAAAATTGTGCATCTGATCAGTTCATTCCTCCATCCACCAATTCATCTATTGATCAATCCAACCATTCATCTATCCATCCATTCATTCAGCCATCTATTTATTCAATCATTAATAATTATGTTTCGACTCATTCATCCATCCAACCATTCATTAATCCATTCATTAATCTATTCCTCCATCCATTCCTCCATCCATTCAATCGCTCATTAATAATTATGTTTTGATTCATTGATTCATCTATCCATCCATTCATTCAGCCATCCATTCATTCAATCATCAATAATTATGTTTCGATTTATTCATTCCAACCATTTAAATCCAACCAATCTATTCCTCCATCCATCCATCCATTCATCCATCCATTCATCCATGCATCCATATTCAATCATCAATAATTATGTTTTTCATTCATTCATCCATCCAACCATTCGTTCATTCATCTGTATTACTCCATCCATTCATTCATCCATCCATTCATTCTTCCATTCAGTCATTAATAATTATGTTTTCATTCATTCATTCATCCATCCATGCATCCATTCAATCATCTATGGAGGCTAACTAGATAACTTCCCAGTTTATTTAGCCTCCATGCTCAATTTCTATATTCTATAAAACATACATAATAGAAGCACTCATACAAACGGATATAGAAAGAAAAATGTAAAATGTATAATATAATGTAAATTGTAAAAGGTATATACAAAGAGCAAAATAAAGATTCTATTCTATTCATCAATAAATATGTTTTGATTCATTCATTCATCCATCCAACCATTAATTAATCTATTCATTCATCTATTCCTCCATCCATTCATTCATTCATCAATCCATTCATTCATCCATCCATCCATTCATTAATAATTATGATTTGATTTCATTCATTCATTCATCCATCCATTAATGCATATATTCATAGGTTTTTTTCATCAAATGTTGTTTACCAGAGTGCACTGTTGTCATCAGGTCCACATTGTCTAAACAAATGTTGTATAAGCACACTGGAGCTTTGTCTGGACAATAAACAAATAAATAAGAAAGAATATCAGAGCCAAAGTTATTACATTCATTTGAGTTATTGAAAATCTGTGCCATTCAACTGACCTCGTGTATGGGTTAGGATATGCAATGAGTGCTGTTATAACAGTGACCAACAGTACCTGAAAACAAAAATGAATGAACAAAACAAAAGAATGAATGAATGAAGAAATTAAAATAGTGAATTTAAATAAATAAATGAATGAAGACTAAATTTAAATGTCTGAACAAATAAATAATTAAAAAATATAATTTATATAGACATAAATGAATAAATGAATAAATGAATAATTTTTTGATTTAATATGCTAAGTGGAAAAATAAATGCATAAAAAAAGGGATGAAAGTCATAGAATGAATGACTGACCAACTGACTGTCTGGATGAATGAGTGTATGAATAAATCAATGAATGAATGAATGAATATGTAAACAAAAAAGTGTAATGAGTATGCAATTAAACAAGAATAAAGCAATAAAAGTAAATACATCTTACTTCAGCAATAGAGAAGTTGCCAAATGAAGACTGTTTTCTTTTCTCACACCACCATAAATTGGCTTTGATGAAAAAGGCACCAATGAGACCCTGGAATAAAGATGAGCACATTAGTTATAATTATCATTACCATCATTATCACCACCACAATCATTATTATCATTGCTACCATTATGAAAATCCATCATCACCATCATATGCAGGGCTCAAAATAACGGCCGGTCAGTGACCGGACACGATGACCGTTCAAATACATTTTTGACCGGACATGTCCCAGTTTTGACCGGGCAAAATGAAGTTTGACCGGACAAGTGCGAATTTTGGCCGGTCATTGTCCGTTGACCGCCCGTTATTTTGAGCCCTGATATGCACAAACATCACAAGCACAACACAATGACTGATATAACATGCACTCTGATTGGCTAAAAAACCTATGAACTATTTCCCAATGGGCTGCATGGCTCGTCTGTTTTCATACCCGGCTCTATTATACATCAATTGGACAACATAAAGTCGCTTGCCCCTTGTGTTATAGAGTCACACACGGCTAGAGTCACACACAGCTTATTTTCTCTTGTGCGTCTATAACGCCTTGAGCGCGCTTCTTTCTGTTGTCTAATTCATAATTGGCAATAGCTACAATCATGTGCAAAATTGTTTTTTATTCATGAGCGTTTTTGTTTGCGTTTCAAAAAATATACAAAATCTATTAATTTGATTTGCAAACCCCCTTCCCCCCTAAGCAATGTTGATTGGTCTTTCAAATGGCAACCATTTCACATTCCCACAATTCAGCATTGATACGGGGGAGAGGGGGAAATGGAAAAATGATGTTGAAATATTTTTCATGTAAAAACCAGATAATGTCCCAAGGTATTTTGCACATTATTGTAGCTTTATATACAAGAACTCACCCCAAGTGCACCAAGCAGTATAAATGGAACAAGCTCAAATAGTTTCCATGGTGTGGAGTATTCAACATAAAACATGACAAGTTTACCAGTGCCATAAGGGTTCATGTAACCAAGAGTAAAAGCAGCAACCATAGCACAGAAGAATGACCTCCATAAGGTCTTCATGGGAAAGTAGTAACTGACCTATTAACAGAATGAAAGTACCAATGAACAACAATTATACACCTGAAAAGTCCCCTTCAAAGTTCCCTGCACTACTTGAAAGGTAACCACACCTTTGCATTGATTTAGACGAATGTTGAGCTTGCAATGATTCTTCTTTTCTCCTAGATCCTTGCGGAGCATGAGGCGAGAAACAGCTCCCTCCACTTTGGCCTGTCTGCTGCGATCTGTTCAGCTTCTTTCCAGTCCCACCACCCACTTAAGCTTGCAATGATAGAGACCTTTTAATACCTTTTTGGGGGGCAATTATTCATCTCGCTTTGATGCAAAGACTCAGCTACCTTTCAAGATGGCAAAGGGAACTGTGCAGGGGACTATTGTGTTATTGTACGTACTAAGGTGATGATGATAATGGAGATGATGATGATGAAGATGATAGTGATGATAATGGTGATTATGAAGATGATGATGATGAAGATGATAGTGATGATAATGGTGATTATGAAGATGATGATGATGAAGATGATAGTGATGATAATGGTGATTATGAAGATTATGATTATGAAGATGATAGTGATGATAATGGTGATTATGATGATGAAGATGGCGGAAATGATAATGGTGATTATGAAGCTGGTAATGATACTGATAATCAATGGTGATGATGAAGATGAAGATGATAATGATGGTTATGATACTAATGATGACAATGCTAACTGAAATGATCGTAATGATAAGATTAACAATGACATTAATGAAATGAGCATACAAATAAGATGACATCTTACATGATCTTTAGAAGATAGTGAACCTAGAATATTTACAATTTATGGATATATTATGTTAGTTATAGTTACTATACCTCTTCTAAACTAAACAATACACCACCAATAGGTGCTCCAAATGCCACTGACACACCTGCTGCAGCTGCAGCTGATAATACCTATGGTAACATATAAATAAACTATAACATAATGAATGGAAACTAGCGAGTAAACTAGTATATGCTGCGTCAGTGCTTGATATAAACAATAGGTAATATATTAATGAAATCTGTAACACTGTAAAAAATGTTGACTTTACTTTAATATAACATAATGATATTAATAACATTACTTTTGATGATGATAGTAATAAATAAATACCTAGTTCATAAAATAGTTGACCAATGTAATAATCACTCCAAGATGACACATTTACACATTTATCAAACTCATTAACAATTAATAATTTACAAAGAAATCACAACTATGAAAAGTATCTTTATATCAGATAAAGATTTTTGTAATTTATTTAAAATTTAACCTGGATAATTTTTCTACACCCATGAGTAATGTTGTACCTATTTTGTTTTGATGGGTTCCCATAATTCATTTGCACCTCAGAAGCACAAACTTCAAAATTTATGACAACCATTTAAAAATTGATGTACATGTAGACCATGTACATGTATGTTTAAATGCAACAAACCTCTCTTTTCTTGGCTTCATTTCTATGATACTTTGCAAAGACATAGGAGAAGAAGTTCCCACAGCAACAAGCTACATGTACTAGAGGTCCTTCTTTCCCAAGACTTAGGCCTGCTCCTACCGCCAACATCATTGACATTGACTTGACTATAAGTGTCATCTTGCCAAGATATCCACGAATAATAAACCCACTGAGAATTGTCTTTATCTATTTGTGTAAGAAATAGAATACTATGTTAGAACACACTAGGGATATTGACTCATTGTAGAAGTAAGAGAAGGTGTACTGAGACAGAAGAACAAGAACACCCCAGTTATGTATTAAATAATTATGGTGCAAAGAAATTGCTTTATATTTAGCCACGTACCCTTCTCCTACTTCTCTATCTACTGTATCATGTACTTGACTAACTAACCCTATTTTGTTCACTCTTTGTGGCATAAGTGGGGTAATGGTTTACAATTGTACTAACTGATGTGGTCCAGGTTCAAACCCCAGCTAGGAATTGGATTATATAAGAGCTGAGTTTGTTTGATGTGTTATCTCTCAAATGCAACAAATGGGTGGCATGTGTGGCGTAGTGGTTTACCGCGCGCCTCTCACCGCTGTGATGCAGGTTTGAGTCCCAGCTCTGGGGCATGATTTATATGTTAGTTGAGTTTGGTTGATGTGTTCTTCTCTCCTCTACCACAAGGGTTTTTATCCGGGTTATCCGGTTTTCCTCCCTCCACAAAAATGGAAATGAGCAGAAAAGCCAAATGGGGATTTGATGGCCAGTTGTAAAATATATACACTGGGTAAAATACTGAAGGTACATTTATATATATATACACTGCTCAGATAGAAATGATGATGATTGATCAATGATGATGATAACTATAGGTAATATAATGAAATTTGTAAAAAAATGTTGATGATAAAAATGATGTAAAAAATGATGATGATAACTGTTACCCAATCCTCCCCAACCACGACATACCTCAGGGATCCCACTACCACATGCATAAGGTGCAATCCATCGTACAAGTACCACTGCTAAACATGCAAAGCCTAGAGCCGTCAATACATATATAATATAGTTGAGAATATACACTCCTGATCCAGAGTTGGTTCCAAGGAATAGTTCACCCCATGTCTTCCACTGCTGGCATCCCACATCACCAAATGTATTATCATCAGACCAGCAACACGATTCTTTATTAAACCAAAAGTTCTCTGGACAAATGCCTAGCTTAAGGTCTGTCATCCAGTTAGCACCAATATCAATGATTCCAGCGGATAACCCAGCCGCAAGCCCAACAAGAAAGACGACAAGCCATCCTCCCCATGCATCGTTCGCTTGCTTAATACGATCCCAAATAGAACCATGTTTTAATCTTTTCATACGTCTAAATCTTGTCCGGTCTCTCTGCCTGTCTCTAACCCAATCTATAGTATGAAAGTCGTCATACTGTGCTAGATCTTCAGGTCCTTCTGTGAAGATATCGCCAAAATCCTGGGTTACGCGAAGATTTGCACCACGCATTATAGGCGATTCGTCATTAAATTCCACTCGTAAATGGTCCATAGGAACAGACATTGAGTCATCCTCGGTAGACGCTTCCGAAGAAAACCTTACTCGATTCATAACGATGTTAATTTGAAGGCAAGGAATGAGTTTTTAGAGCTCTATAACATGACAGTCCTGAAGTTCCGCTATACTTAGGGTACTTAGTAACCTGGCTACATGCAATCAAAGAGTACTCTCTCATGACCTCTCAGACCTCTCACATACGAAACCATTTTCTGTCAATTTCTGAATTTCTTAATTAAAATGCAGAAAATGGTGGTCAGCATATGTAAGTTTTTATATTAGAAATATTTAAATATTGAATAAAACATAAATCATAAAATGTCCAATTTTTAATAGATATTCAAAAAAATTGCCCATCGAATGAAAATTAAAATGTCACGAAGTTCATAAAAAATATTGCATAAACTATCTAATTTTGATGTATTTTCATTCCAAATTGCCCGAGAAATAAAAAGAAGAATTGAACAATTAATAAACTAATTAATTACTCGATCCAAGTTTTATGCATAAATTAATTTTGTAATTAGTGCCAGGTTACTCAGCCGGGTGTCAGAACAACAAGAGTTTGTTCGAAAACATGTCGGGTTTTGGAGCTGAGAACTCGGTTGAGATTGACCAAGACTTCTTCGAAAGTGGCTACTCTTACAACAGCCAAGTACAAGGAAACCAAGATTACAGCAACGAGCAGCCTTTTGATTACTCACAGAGCTATTCACAATATGAACAACCGGCACCAAGCAGCTCATACTCAAACTATTACAACCCTGCTGATTATGGAGCTTCTGGACCCACTACAATGAACACTAGCTCTTCAGACTATGGTTTCTCAGGGTCTATGCAAGCACGACAAACTAGTGAGGATTATACTACGTTTGGAGATGAACCTCCTTTGCTAGAAGGTACATAGCAAAGTTTGCAGGCAAAGGCGAAGCTGAAACTGCCACCAATATTTTTTCTGTCTGTACGTGGCAAAGTTTCATATCATATTTCATTACAGTTGTTTCCTTGGAAATATCTCGCTTGACTAGCAGATACATCTATTTTTGATGCAGCAATTTGAATACATGTTTTCTCATTAATTTAAAACACTTTCATTAAAATGAATACACCTACTTGCAGTAAGGTTGTCATACAAAAATATACATTTGTTATAAAGAAAATAGAACATTTGTGATTTA
>JAUPMH010202067.1:0-11512 GCA_032270665.1 Metridium farcimen
CACGAGTCCGGCTTTAGACCGAAGTTATACCGAATGTTGCCGATAAGATGCCGAGTCAAACCCGATGTCATTCTTTGCATCGGACTATTAAAAATCTTTACAACATTAAGAAATAAACCATGATTGAAAACCTTTAAAGCTGGTTATTATTCTATTTTTGGTTATTGTAAATGAATACTGATAGTTCTTTAAAATTAGGCTTTTTTTCCAAGATTTCCGACTGTTTATCGACCTACATTGTTTGGCTAGCCCAGTCTTTCTCGTTCAGAGCGCCATAGTAGCAAGTCGACAATTATCGGAGTTTCATGCACAATAATGGGTAAGAAAAGTCTATTTTCCTCTGTAAATTTAAATAGTTTTATCATCTTTTACAATCAGTAGCATTTAAAGTGAAATTCAAGTCCATATGTCCCTTTGTAATTCAATTTTATACCTTGTTATTTGCGCAGATCGGGCGACAGTGTTATTGTTCGAGTACCCTATAAAGCTGTTTAGTCTACTTCGATTAGCTTTCGATTATCCTTGCCAACCAGCAATGCAGCTAGCCTAGATAAAATCTCACAAAACTTGCATAACACATAAGCAAAGCTAATTTTCTAAACAAACGCACATGTACCGAATCGGTACTATATGCATATTGTTTACTTAAGTTAATTGTATTCTTATTGTCTAGACTCCGAAATGAAAGATGTCGAAGACAGTGAAACAATGAAAGAAACAAGCCAAGAAGTTGAACATAGTGTACCAGAGACTATCATCAAGAGTGAGATAAAGCAGGAAGTTGATGATGATGACGAAGGTGATGATGATGAAGAAGATGATGATGATGAAGAACCCAGAACTAAACCAAAAGCTAAAACAAGAAAACCAAGGTCGTTCTTGACTGGACGTGGTGTAACCATTGCTATGCTGATTGAAGATGGTGTTATGGAACCTGGTGAAAAGCTTTTGTCAATTGATTATCTGGTAAGCAAGCTCTACTCAACATTCCAAGAGCTTAATTAAGCCTGGTTCACACTAGCGATATAAACATAAGCATCAACTAAGTGTGAGAAAAGACAAGTGTGGCTAATGAGCAAAGCCCAACTGAGTCTGCATATCTTGCTTATATGCTTATGTTGCTAGTGTGAACCAGGCAAGATACATGTATCTTATTAATAGATTATTTTTTTTATAACTGGACTCAATTTTTGACCACTATGCTATCCATCCCACACCATAGTACATACTTGAAAACAGTAAATTATTCTTAAATTAATATACCACAGTTTGTTTGGTTGTACTAAATGTTATATTACTACATGTATGTATAGGGTCAAAAGTTTCAAGCTGATCTTCTTCCTGATGGAAAGATTAATTGGCCTGAAACAAACAAGCAGTTCAACTCACCATCAGCCTGGGCCATCTACTGCAAGAGACTGGTCAATCCATCCAAGAAATCAGGCTGTGGATGGGCATCGGTAAGACAATCACATATTATATTTCCATTCTATTTTACTACAAGAGTGAAAATCTTAATTGTTGTATCACAGCCAAAATAATAAAATAAAAATAAAAATAGCAAATTGTAAATTGTAAATTCTAATTTGATTCTGTTTTTCCCCAATATATCAATCAGTTTGGAGCTACATGTAGCTAGGTGGCACTTACACCAAATTAACCAGTGACTTTACATGTCTAATATGTACAAGCTCCCACTCCAAACTCATTGACAAAATCCAAAATCAAAGTCAATATTCACAATTTGCTAGTTGCGATGGAATGATTTTGGCTGTTATAAGAAATAAAATTATTAATTGTTCTGACTTGTATTCTCATTTCTTTGAACAGTGTTTTTTTTTTAACCCAATCTGCCATTTTGTCCCCAGGTCAAGTACAAGGGTAGAAAACTTGATCAGTACAAAACAACTTGGTTCAAGAAACAAAGAACTGGATCATCTGAACAGGTTTGCTTTGATTAATAACTGATTGGTCATCAATTACCAAGGAAAAGATGTCTTTGAAATTGATGATTAATTTTTAAATTGACATTCAAAAATGAATGTTTTTCAATTGTTAGTTTCTAGTGTTCATATTATGCATGAATAGTGCTGCATAATTTAGACAAAAAAAGTTATGAAATCACTGACAATGAATTCCCTATGAAAACCCTATGGAATACAGATGAATTCCCTAGAAAACCCTATGTAATCCCTATCAAAGTCCATGAAAATCTATGAAATACCTATTGTTGGTATAACCAGCTCAATTAATGGGTGGCATGAGTGGCCTAGCGGCTTAAACAGGGTGGGGAAGAGGTTTTCCTGTGATTTGTGAAAAGCAAAAAAAATAAGCTGTGATCCGTGAAATCATCTTCGATGTGACCCGTGATTTACAGATTTTCACTGTTGTGACTCGTGATTAGACAATCGGTGATCCGTGAAAACATGACAGCTTTTCATATAAACGGTTGTGTAAAATGAGAAGTCTATTGCTAGCAGTGTTATTCTTTGTATATCTGTTAGATCCAGTTAATATTGATTATCTAGCAGTCTAACAAGTGCAAAATGTTGCCTAGTAGAAACAACAGAGTTAACATCGCGAGTTCTAAAACTGTGATTCGTGAAAACGCTAAATACGTAACTCTGTGATCCGTGAAATCATGAAAAAACGGCTCGTGACTTGTGATCGGTACCCCCTCTTCACCACCCATCTTAAAGCACTGGCCTTTCACCACTATAACCTGGGTTCAATTTCCAGCTCGGGCGACAAGTAGATATAGTTTGTTTGATGTGTTGTTCTCTCTCATGCCGATTTTCCTCCCTCCACAAAAATCAACATGTGAGCAGAGTTGTGTGTTGTAAATACAGAATGTAGTGGTAGTGAGTATGAGTGAACCTCACGGAAGAGCACCCACGTGGAGTGATGGTTTTAAAATATTTATATTTATATTAAATTCAATATTTACTACATTGTATACCATACCTTTCTCTCCCATAGAGTACTCCTAATGTCTTTTCGTCACCAAAATCAACACCTTTACAATCATCATCATCTGACACAAACCAAGCAACTCCAGGAAACACCATATCACCTCTTACAAGTCCACCTAGTGATAACAACGTAGCCACCACACCTAAAGTCCTGGCACATAGAGGTCGGCCACGTATTAACAGTCCTTCCAGAAAAGCAGCCACTACACGTCCTCCTGGTAGACCGAGATTGAAATCACCTGGGGGTACCCCTACTCATGGCATCAGGTATCGGAAACAAACACATACATGTCTAGATATTTATATTATTATATTTTTTATCCATTATGAAAGATACAGTGTGCTTGTCATGGTTATGATGTCTTAAATTTGTGAATATCTCGTTAGTAATGTGTTTGATCATGATGTATTTGTGTGTGCCTTGCAGGAAAATTACATCACCAAGTTTAACAGCTTCGTCACTAGCATTGCAAAGTAACCAGTCATCACTTCAAGTGAAAACATCTCCATCAACTTCATCTTCATTGATAAAATCACCAGGGCCTTTCATTAAAAGCCCAACATTAGGTTTGTTCCTTTTACTCATGACATTTTATTGGTAAACATGTAAAGTAATCGGTTTCAAGTAATCAGTGTGTGATCCAGAAATATTTCAAGGGGTTTGACTTTTAACCTAGTAGAAAGGCATCACAGTCTTTTTATCTTACCTATTATAATTCTTATAATTTTTCCACTTAATTCACCCCCTCCCAATGGATCCTTGTTTCATGCTGAAGGATAAAAATTAGTCTATCTGCCTTTATAATTCAGTTTTTTTTACTGCAAAGTGTATTATTAATAAACAATTTGTCTATGTAAAAATTCAATATAAATGTTTGATATATGTTGGTCTGAACCGTGGATCATACTCATACACAACTCAATATAAATGTTTTAAAATACTGATATTTTACAAATCATTAGGTAATAATCTTCCTGTGCCGTTGTCTTCTCCACCTCTATCTGCTGGAAGGAAGAAATACGTCAGAACAAGGATGTCAGTCAGACATTCCTCTGTAAAGCCCGACAGGTACAGTATGCTGCTCTGTGTAATGGGTTGGCTTGCTTAATTTGTCAATGCACCTGATTCTCTTGAACCATGCTGTCCTCTTTTCTAACTTTTTTTGTTTTTCTTATGTATAGTGATCCTCACACACTTGTTGAATTGGTTGATTTCAAATCTACTGGTAAAATGCAGCCATTTTCCATTGATATCTCAAGCAACTCTCTACTTCTAATTGTAAGTATCTTGTAATTGCATTAAATTGTACTAAATATAAACCTGTACAAAATTTAATCATCACTTGATATATTAGTAGATGGTAATTTCTGTAAATTTGTTAACATTTATTTTCTTACAATAGGATTATCACTGTCATCTGACTACTAGTGAAGTTACTGGATATTTAGCTGGGAGATGGGATCCACAAACGCACCGTAAGTGGATGTACAATGCAATTCTTACTATTCTCAAACTGTTACTCAGCAAGATGTTAAATTATGTAAACCATAAAAAGTAGATGAGAGTAATATGTGTTACTGTTTTAGACATCAAGATTGTGCAGGCATTTCCTTGCCGATGTCGTTTTGCTGACAAAGAGAATGCACCCAAAGTAGAGGAAGAGGTAGGAATTGTTATAATGTGTACATGTACCATAATTATGTACCATCATCTGTAAAACTATGCATCCCATCAGACGTGAATCAGGAATTGGTCAATAAGCTACCAGGAAGGACAACAAAGTGTTCAGACCGTCACACAAGTATGTGGAGTTTTTGGTAGCATATTGAAAATGGTGGTAGTGCTCGAAATCCAAAAACGTGACCTTACACTGAGCTTATACACCTATTTCAAGAATGGTTGTCGCAATCAAAGCTACAGTTCACACTCTGAAGCATGCAAAGGATGTCCATATTTCTTCTCTTGTTATCGATTTATTCATACAGAGTAATATTTATTTAGCTACAGTCTCCCCGATTAGTACTACGCTTGTGTAACGCTAGAAGACTTTGAGACTTTAATAAAGTTATTGATTGATTGATTGATGCATATTTTGGTTGTACCTGTTTGTGTTACCGGTATATGAACATATCAATTTGCTGCAGTGGTGGATGATGAAACAAATATTTGTTTAAAATCCGTGAAATAAATAACAAATTATGTTCATATTACCGACATCCTTTGCAAGCTTCAGAGTGTGGACTGTAGCTTCAGGTGCGACAACAATTTTTGAAATAGGTGTATTCTCATGATATAGTAGACTTCCTGTCTTTTTGTTGTTGGGTAATAATGATACTTGTTGTGATGGTAGATTCGTCAAGCTGTTGGCAAAAGAGGTCTTCATATAGTGGGTTGGTACCATAGCCATCCAAGTTACCAGGCAGATCCGTCTGTTCAGGATATCAAAAGTCAAATCAAGTACCAGAAAATAGCCCAGCAAGTTTTAGGTGGTAGTTTTGAACCTGTGATAGGCATGATTGTCTGTAAGTTCCAGTATAATGATTGTTTCATAACTTAGCAACAAATTGGGGTTGATTTTATGTACTGCATTTAATATCAGTTGTAGCAGGAGACAGACAAACAAACAAACAAAACAAACAAATAAATAAACAAAATAAAGAAGACAGACAAACCATTATTGAAAATCAACATTGTTTCGTTTGTGGATGCTGCTAACTCAATTCACTGTTCTTGGAAACTTATAATACAAAGTTCCTTGTATTCTTCCACAGCTCCTTACGACTCGTATAAACCATCTAAAGAATCTACACTCCGTTCATACTGGATAGCACATTCCTCTCATCCAGAATCTCTTGGCATCCCAATGCATCTTAACTTCACAATACAACAGGATCAGTTTCTAACGCAGGATCTCCTTAATGAACTGGTATGTGAAATTAGTCACATTACTTGTTACTGGATCGTGTAAAGAGGGTGTACACTAACACATGTAGCCCATTCATGTAACTGCAGCTGCTGAGAGTGAAGCAGCATCAATATGCCCAAACTGTCATAGGTTTTGTCACTCTATATCATAGGAGTGTACATTGAACACAGATGTAGCTCAAAACGAAGGGATAAAGCCTGGTTCACACGGCATCATAATCATAGTCATAATCATAAGCACAGTCATAAGAAATGGAGAAGTTTCCCTTTTCTTATGATTATGACTTTAATTATGACGTTATGTCGCACACGTGAACCGTACAATCTTAGTCGTAAACGTGGTTATGATTATGACGCCGTGTGAACCAGGCTTAAAGCTCGAAACGTCAGTAAAGCTAAGTTTCCATTTTTTACGGTGTTACAAATTTCATTTCGTAGCTCTAAGTTGAGGATATCCGGCAAACACAATAGTTCACTCCATAAATTAGACTGAGAACATTTAAAAAAGACGTAAAGCGTATGTTAATATCAATGTTTATGTATTGCTGTATTTTTTACTTCAGAGATGGATGTGTAGTTTCTACAAGGGAAGCCCTGACGCTATCGACTTCAGTCATGTCTGGTATGGTCAGCAGACTTACATGGATAAAGTCAAGGTAAGCTTCACTTTTAAAAAGGTTGTCAAAAATACTTTATCGAAGCGGAATTCATAGATCCACTATCCATTGTGTTCTATCTTAGTTACTGTTGCTACGTCCGACAAGCCAAATACGTTTTTCTCAATATACAGCACGAATATACATAGATTGCTGGAAACGTTATAAGTCTGTCTTGGAATTTATGTATTCTAAGAGTACGTTAGGAAAAAAACAGTAAATGCGTCAAATCTTTCTGAAATCTACGTTTGTCGGACATTCTATATTCCAGTGGGAATACTGCGCAAATGTTTCATGTTCACTCAAGCAAATTGTGGATCGATGGATAAGGCGTCCTTCTATTGTTTTTGACTGGCTATCCTCTTGTTCACGTTGGAACACAATAGAGTTTTCACATGTATGATAGGCTAGTTATTGAAATTGGTTGCCATTTTTCGATTCGGGGTATTGTTTTTCATAGAAAAGGCGAAACTATACATTTTTCACGTTTTTTTTTTTTTCACGATCCTTTTCACGTGTAAAGTTGTTATATGCCAAAACATCTTAGATAATATTGCATTCGTTTTCAACCTATGCTTTTCCTAGCATGTATAGCAAGCGTTTCTTTTTGGGGGACGGGAGAAAGTTGTTTTGGGGTTGTTTTGGGGTAACTCTGTTACCGATATGGCCGCGCGAAACCTAAGACGAGTGCGGTCATATCGGTAACACAGCTATCCCAAAATAACCAAAAACAACTTTCTCCCGTTCCCCCCAAAAGAAACGCTTGCTACGCAGGCTATGCTTTTCCGTGTTTTTTTCCCCATTTCTGTTTCTACTTTGTACTTTCTCATGTTTTTTTTTACTATTTTTCAGTACTCGTTGATGAAGAAGTTCCCCACTGACCAGGCTGGTGGTCGATTTATCGAGTTCATCAATACTCTCTTAGGATAAACCATTCATAGTCTCGCTTGTGTAATAATCTGGTAACCTAATAAATGTAGTGTTTTTAATTAATCAAGTTTGTTATTGTGTTATCTACAATGAAGCCATGGTAAACATTCTTTTTCGGTGTTTTAGTCATCGTTTTGTCATCCTGATCCGATCTTGATAATTTAGAGCATTACAACCTTCCCTTAAAAGACAGTTAAAATACAAGAACCAATCGTCTGATGCTGTATAGCACCGTGCATTTATTTGGTATTAATGCATTTAAATAAGACATTAAGACATTTAAATAAAAATGTACAGGGCAAGTAACTTAGGAATGGTAAAAGTAAACATTGTATGGAGGAATAATAACGCTAATTCTGGGTTTTACACGGGTATTCTTGCTCTCAACCACTTTTAGTACATATGCATGAAAATCGAGGAATGATCAAAACGTGATCTGGAAAAGAAACTAAGTTATTCTATGATTTCTAGTATGCTTTACAAAGAAGTATTTAACTTAAAAGAGCTCAAAATCATTGGAGACGTGTTTCTTTCTGAATTGAACTAACTATCTAACAACCAATCTTTTTCGATTCTTGCAGCTTATAATATTGGCTCTAATAACTTAAGTACACTTTATAAAAGAAGGACATTGAGGATGGAGCATTATTCTAGATTGTACATATCTAGTTTATTTAAAGTTCTTCATGTTTGAATCCCTGGAACTCCGATAATGAGATATAGCCATCGTTGTCTTTATCTTCTTCGTTAAAGATCTCGTTGATGACTGTCTGGTGGCTTCTGTCTCCATCACCATCGGGAATCGATTCCTTGCGCAGATAGGATGCAACCTAATACAAAGAAAGAATGTAAGAAATCTTATTAGCAGTTCTTTTATTGTGGTTATTTGCTTATTTGTCTAAAATTGTGTTTACTAATGCTTTTTTATTACTGTTTCGTCTCTTAGTTTTGCGATATTTTTGCGCATATAAATGGGAACTAGCGAGGAAACTAGTATAGGCTGCGTCGGTTTTTGATATAAACGATATATATAGGTGATATGATGAAATTAGTAATGGAAACTAGCGAGTAAACTAGTATAGGCTGCGTCGGTGTTTGATATAAAAGATAGGTATAATATAATATAAAATTTTTAACACCGTAAAAAATGTTAACTTTAACTTAACCTAACTGACATTAAAAGACTTACAAGAATCTTGACATGCATGCAATGAACGTACACTGACGTTATAATATTATAACCTACCTCATCATGCGAAATCAAGCCATCGCCATTGATATCTACTTGTCCAAAGATATCAGGTTTAGGTTGTCCGTCCTTGATCTCCAACAATTCAATATAGAACACTAGGTCAGCTTTAGGGGGGATGGCATCTCCGACTGGCAAATCACCATACGCATAACCAGACGGTGTGACGAGTTCACGCAATTCTCCAACACACATATCAAGGAGACCCTGATCCCAGCCTTGGATCATGGAGCCTTCACCAATTGTGAACTCAAGGGTTCTGAAAAAATATATGCGCATTTAAAAACTATGGAATCATTAACATAAATGAATTATGAACTTGAATAAGGATGCAAAATAGTCCACACTTTTACATATGCAAAAACCTGAAGTTACGCACAAAACACGCGTAGATATTGATTTAGTTTTAATTAACTTTGTCACGGCTTGCGCGCTTCATGTGTGCAGCCGGTTTCATTTCCTTTCCTCTCATCGCGTTATAGTTACGTACTAGAAGAGACTACCTTGCGCGTCTAGAAGTGCATTTTAGATAAGTTGAAGTCAGTTATTTTATAATGGATGGTTCATAGTTAATAGATGGTTGGTTTTAGTGTTTTGATAATCGCCTTTGTTTCGTTCAGTACATGGTGCATTGTTACGTCTTCATTCAACTCGGTGCACACGTGTCCGGTTATATGAATATTAATGAGTAGGTCAGTAAGCTGCCATCTCATCAAAGACAACGTCAACTAACTGCTTCACCTTTTAAAGCTACTGGAAAGATCGTTCTATATACTATCTAATTAACGAGTTTTAACGTAATAGTTACTTTTGTAAAGCAAATAGAGTCTATAAATTGGCAGGTGCAAAATGTTTTTAAAGTTGAGGAAGTTATATACGCGCGAATTTTTTATCTTCGAAAATATATTGTTGAAAAACTTTCTTTTTGGATTTTCGAAATAATTCATTGCTTTAGTTTACAAATGCCGGTTAACAAATGAAACACAATTATCCGGCAAGGAATACTCAAGCCTTGATAAAATTCTAAAGCTAAAAAAAATGAGTTGCACCAACTTTTTAAGTGACCTGCCTTGAGCAGTTGAGCGCTGCAAACTGAGACCTGGCCTTGTAAAAAAATATTGCAAACTGCGCAATTCGAATCATTATCAAAATTATACGAATACTTCTATCTTTAAAAGAGTGCTTTCTTTATCAAGGTGTAAGTTAAATCAACCACTGAAAAAAGTTAACTTGAATGAGCCGTTGAAAGCTACGTGTATTACCTTTGAGGAACAAGCAAAGTCCCATCTACCATCGAACAGTTGTACTTCACATTCAGATGATCTCCATGTTTGGTTTCTTGAGGACATCTTTTAGGCTTCTTCACGATACCAATCCTAAGTCCTCTAAATTCACCCTCTTCTTCAGCAAAAGACTGACTTGCAAGATAGACAAGAAATAATTCTAAAAACACTATAAACTTTGTCATTTTGATATACGGTGTTGATGCCCTTGCTGACTGAGAGGTCCAGTGGCTTGGAGTTGGAGTTCTAGGTTAAAGTGTGCTTGTGGAGATGTGGCGGGCTTTATTTCAAGAGAAGAAAGAAAGAATTTATCCACGTTGGTTGACTATACGTGGTAGAGTTAATTGTTATTCATAAATGCTGAGTTGGAACAGAAACACATTCATGAGGAAGACGGACGCGTTGCTACGCGATGAGGGAAATCTTGCAATAATCGAATCAAAACGGGCCAGTGGATATGTAAGATTTAAAACGTTAAACACAATAACTGTGTTAAACAGTTATTAGATTCTGTAAAATTAAAGGAAAACTGATGTGCGGCAGGACATTTATTCTGGTTGGTTCAGTGTCAGACCCGAGTGTCAACTCTTGATGTTTTTTTTTGTCGCGCATCTCTTTAATAGTACCTCAAATTTATATTTTTAAAATGATACTGATCCAACAACAAAAATTATCCTTTATCAAAAATCATCTTTGACTATCGCACTGTTTTTTTTTAAAAAAAACATCGAAAATGATTGTTTTATAAACCCATTTCAAAATGCGGTTTTCTCTATAAAAGTATCGCGGGCGTGCACAGTTACGAGGCTCGTATAATCCAAAATGGCGGACCGATTGTTGAGAGTTTTGCTTCTTATTGCATTAACAATTTACGTAAAATCTTCCAAACCTTATGATGAATTTACACAGTTTAAAGAAGAGTATACCCTTCCATCTCTTCCTTACCCTTACGATGGTTTAGAGCCGTATATAGACGAGGCAACATTGAGAGTACACCATCTCGGCCATCATGCAGCTTACACGAAGAAGATGAACGCTGCTCTCAAGGCTTGGAGAGAATCGGTATGTTACACAACTGATCACTAGTTTAAATTAAAAAATATACAATAGTTTGAATATACTTGGGCGAACACAATATTGTATTTTATTTAATGGCTGTTTTTGATATTAGTTTAGTTTACATCTAGTTTTTTTTATGCATAATTTCGTGATATTATATTTTATTGTTTTGCAGGGTGAAAAATCGGACCTTGCATCCAAATCAATCTTAGATATACTCAAGAATATGGATCAAGTTCCTGAGAAATGGAGAGAGGCAATAAGGAACAATGGAGGAGGGTATGTATTGTTGTTGTTTGGTATTTACTCTACAGTGAGGATCACTCGAACCGTGAACGGTGTCGGACAAACGCAGACTGCAGACTGCAGACCAGAATATATGTATATTATATAAATATATATTGAAAAAAGTATTTTATTTTATTTTATTTTATATT
>JAUPMH010202399.1:1351-11499 GCA_032270665.1 Metridium farcimen
TTCATTATCATCATCAGATGTTATCATCATCATCAATTTAATCACCTTGCATCATTATCATCATCAGATGTTATCATTATCATGACATGTATATATTGTATTATTGATATTGACAAGTGATGGAAATACTCTTGTTTAGATTCACCAAGTGACTGTATCAACAATCTAAACAGTCTTAGAGACTTTCTCAAAGAACAAGAAGAAGAAGAGACCAAACTACAAAGAGGTAATATTTCATATTATCATATAACCATATTTCCCTGCTTGTGTGCCTCTAATTAAAACCACACAGACAAGTCATGTGATGAGGGCAGTAAGTCTTTGGTTGAGCAGGCAGTAAAAAGCCATCCGGCCTACTCAAAAAAGCATACGGACCAGCTTGAGAAAAAAATATAGAATGAAAGGGTCATATGATAAAATGCTTATTGACTGAGTTATGAAAAGCCCATGAAATGCCTTATAAAAAGCTTATGAAAAGCCTATGAAATGCCTTATAAAAAGCCTACACATGTATGAAAAGCCTATGAAAACCTTATAAAAATCATGTCTTTTTTAGTTTATCAATTCATTCTATCTGTCACAGCACTGTCAGATTCTCTGTCTACCAGTAGAGGTCCTTCATCTTGTTGGTCACCATTCAGAAATGACTTTACGCCACAACTTGGCGTGTATAGAATTGCACGAAGGTGAGGTGGTAATATTAAAACCATTACATGCTTATAGAATTTCATTTCTAAGAGGTAAGGAGGTAAAAGTAAATAATTAATTTAATTTTTAATTTAATTTTCTTCAGGTCTCCAGATTCAAGTTTATCCAGAGATGACGATGATTCAGGATACTCATCACATCGATCTGAAGAAGTATATTACACCCAGGGGGGTACTCCCTTTGTCCAAGTGGTAGGGGCGGCGTACCTTTTAGGGTATAAATATTTCCTGTGCGTACCTTTTAGGGTCCTTTTAGGGTTCTGGCTCAAAAATCAGTTACGTACATTGTTTACGTAACATGATTTGTACCTGTCGAGAGTCATTTTTACTGTTTTGTTGCTTTGTTGGGGACAGTAGAAATCGACAAGGCTTTGTCAATTATTTTTATCTGTGTGTACCTTTTAGGGGTAATTTTCAAAACCTCCGCCGATCACCCCTACCACTTTAAACAAAGGGAGTACCCCCCCCCCCCCCCCCCGGATATTAGACTTAAACCAATTGTCACTGTCGTCAATCACATTCTATCTATTATCATCATTTATATCGTCAATGGTATCCTCATCATCTTTATCATTATTGTCATCATCATCATCATCATCTGGTGAAGTGCATACACTGTAACACTATCATCATCATCTTTATAATCATAGTTGTTTTCAACACTGTTGTCATCAACATCATTATCATTCTGGTGATCATCATTTATATCATTAACATCAATATCTATTAATGTCGTAGATGTGGTTAAGATTGGGTGTCACTAGAAGTGACCTAGACTACTGTACAGAAAATTGTAGAAAGGTGAGTTAAAATTATGCCATAAATTATATAACATGTATACAATGTTGTCACATGAAAAAGAACATTAGTAATTTAGTAAGAAAGGAATAACAAAAGAAAGAGTTGAGCTTGAGTGATCTTCTTTTATCTTTAGTTATAATTAATTCCTTTCCCACTAAATTACAAAAGTCAGGACAATGTTCTTTACATTTTAGATCACTATAATGTGACTAAATGAAGTCTTGATGTATTGTGTTTCAGTGGCTTTGTCAAACCATCCTGGTTCGTTTGGTAGAACAGATCGACTCTGTCAATGATATCTTATGTAAGATTGGTTGCCAGGAGTACCAAGTTGGAGGTGACTACCATTGTTTAAATTATCATTATTAAATAAATGTTATCATTATCATCAATACTATTATTGTCACCACCATAATCAAAATCATTGTCATCATTACCATTATCGTGATCATTAATTATTGCATGTATCAATCTTTTTATCATCGTCATCACCATTATTGTCATCATCCTAATTTATATCATTTTCATTGCCATCATTATCATCCTTATCATCATCACCATTATCATCATCAACTATTATATCATTTTCATCACCATCATTATTTTTATCATCAGCATATCATCCTATCGTCGTTATCATTACTCTGGTCCCAGAGGTTTTTTTGTGATTATATGCCGCCGCCGTGGATAAGTTTCTCTTTACACTCGCTGGTTCGTAGCTCATTTATCGCCACTTCGTATCTCAGAATCACAGGGAAACATAAATAATATCTCTGGGACCAGGGTACGTTATTATCAGTATCATATCAGATCCAATAACTGAATCATTGTTTTCTCTTGTTCAGCTATTAGTCTGAGTTCTTTACGACATGTATCACAAGCCAAAGCAGTTCAAGTACCTTTCCTTCGTGTTATTATCCCTTACCTTGAAGCATCAAACAACCAGGAATATCTAGTACAGAGACTCAGAGGTAATGTTCTTCTTGAGAATACAAGTTAAGGGGAAAAGGTTGATATGAATGGGCTGTTGTATTACACTATGGTTTCAATTGTGTTTCATAAAATGTAATGCATGTGTATGATAAAGATGATGATGGTGATGACAATGGTGATGAAGATGATGATGGTTGTGGTGGTGATTATGATGGTGGTGACTATGATTATGATTATGATGATAAATGATGATGATGATAACTACATAATGATGATGATGACAATCATAATTGTGATGAAGACGTTGGTGATGGTGGTGACTATGTTGTTGATTATGATGATAAATGATGATGATGATAACTACATAATGATGATGATGACAATCATAATTGTGATGAAGACGTTGGTGATGGTGGTGACTATGAAGTTTATGATGGAAGTGATCAGAATAAAGATGATAATAATTGTGATATGTTCTCAGAGCTTGCTAAAGGAGGGTGTATGAGTCTATACAGATGGAACTCTGGAGGGAAATTTCGTGGAAAAGACTGGGCTTCAAACCTTATGACAGACTCACAGGTAATTGGTGTTTATCTATGACAATAACATCCTGTGTGCATCTAGAATTCTTACCACAGTCTATCAAAATAACTAGTGGTTAAATGATGGAGAAAATATATGCAATAACTAGTAATTAAGCCAGTGTTGGCTTTTCTAAGGAAACTACAAATTGTTTTTGCAAAAAAAAGAGTTGTGTAACGTCTGAAAATACATTAAGTGTAACGCTATTTTACAATTTCAAAAATTACTGTTATATTCTTATCCTCCTCTTCCCCTGCGAGAAAAAAGGATGTCTGTTTTTTTTTCTGGCTATGTAATAGCAGTTTTATTTCAGTTTTATAACTTGTTGTTTTAGATCGTGATGCATATGTTCTGTACATACATGGATTCAAGACTGCCTGCTGATCCAAGGTTCCCTGATGGAGGAACTTTTACTGGACTAAATTTCCTGAAAACACCCGATAAACCCGGTAAAGAACTAGCAGATGATAACACAAAACAGTTTATGTAAATAAAGAAATATCCATCTAACCCCTTCCTACTTTCTCCATCCCTACTTTCACCTACAATGTACCCATCTCGCTACTGTTTGGAGTCTGTTTGCCAACTAACGGAGAAGGAGAACTAGAACTAAATGATTCTTTCTTCTTATAGATGCAAGAAAAAGTGATCTTTGTATATACATGTCTCGACCTCTGCACTACAAGGTAACAGTGATGGTGATTATTATGATGATGATGATGATGATAATGTTGGTGGTAGTGGTATAAAGATGATGACAATAATAGGAAGGAATATTGATTGTAATTATTGTTATTCTAGTTTATGTCCTTCATTGATATAAAAATATTTTTATTAGAATGATAATTAATTTTGAATAAGAAAAAAATAATGTGCGCGGTAATGGTAATCATGCATGGCAATGACGATGCTGTTGAGTGACATATTCATTAAGATGACAATAATGGTGAAAATTATGATTATAATTATAATTATGAAATTGATGGTGATGTGATATGATGATGATGGTGACGACAATAGTGATAATTACTTTCTATGTTTTCTTCCAACCCTAGGTTGTTGTAGAGGACGAGGTCTTCGATCTACCAAAGGGCCGTAACAATCTATTCCACGCTATTATTTTCTTCCTATTCCAAGTCAAAACCAAAGAAAATGGCATGCTAGGGTACGTTGACGAATGATCATTTATACCACCCGTATACACCTATTTTAAAAAGGTTGTCCAAGTTAATGTGCCATCTTGACAAGAAAGAAAAAGAATTAGGGTAATATATCGCACAGGCTGCGCAATTTAGGCAATGGTTGTCCCATATTAAAAACGTATTATGGGCGTACACCTATTTTAAAAAGGTTGTCGAAGACAATAGGTCATTCACGACGGAAAGGAATTATAGGCTAACATCTATTTTAAAAGGGTGCCTAAGACGATACTTCATTTCAAGATGAAAAGAAATTATAGACATACACCTATTTCAAAAAAGGTTGTCCAAGGCGATAATAGTTCAATTATCCATAATACGAATATGTATTATGAGCATAAATGAATACTCAAATATTGACAAATGTTCGACATTATTATTCACATTAAGAACTTTGAAATTATAGTTTCAAATTATCGATTCTTTTTGTTTCCTTAGGCGCGTTAACTTAGGCCAATCTGGTGTGAACATTCTTTGTATTATCAACAAAAAGTAAAACATCAAACAGAACAAGCTCTTTATTTTGGTGAGTACATTCACAACTTTTCCTTCGGTAAAACATTTATTTTAAAAAATGTAAGAGAGGGGAGGGGAGGGCTGAATTAAGTTCTCCATAAAATTGTTCAAATTTTAAAGCGAATCTTTGGTTCATTTTTATCAACCCCACCCCTCCCCCCTGCGTTAACCAAAAACACCTGTACGCATAAATTAATTCATAATTTATCCAAAAGAGTCGTTTTGATGCTTAAATTAGGTTCTTTTATTTCTTCCAAAATTAAATAACACATGCTATTGATACAATTTTACTTTTTATCGTTAAATAACACTATTACATAGCATTTTTATTATTTAAATTATTTTTACACGAGTTTTTGTTAAAAACAGATAAATATATTGTATATAAGCAGTTTGGTTTTACAAACGAATGATTAATGAATTTAAATAACCTGTTATATTTAACAAGAAATGAATACATTTGTCAGTTAGCCGTTCTCGCAAACGAATATGAAATATATTGTTATATGCTTCAAACATTACTTAATTTACAAATCTTACTTCCATGCAATTAACCCTACTTACTTTATTTTCTTCGTTGTTTTTCTTTACAATATTCTCATATTTTTATTCCATTTTATTTTCATTTACTCCGCTCTTCTCGTTTATATCCTCCCACGTTTTGTTGCTGTAAAGTTCATGCAGGCTTGCTGATGCTTCTCCTAGAATACTATTTTTTCTTGTGTTCGGCCGTCGTGCAGTTTTCATTACATTCAACAATTCACCAAAGTCTGTTCACATCCCATTTTTAATAGTTAGATATTTTCTTCTGTATATAGAAACTTAACGTGGCGCTTATACTATGCGCATTTCACATACATCTCAATGCACAATATGCTTTTCTTGTGATGCTTGTTCGCCATGTATTGTACTGAATAGTTAGGTATTTCTGTGCTATCTGCAACCTTTAAACTTGTAAAGTGGAGCTTACATTGTACTTCTGTAATAATGTTTATTCCCGCGTTGTTGTAAACGAGTAGTGATTTTCTTGTATTTTGCCGCATGCAGTCGTTATTTAGATATTCATTAAATGTATAGTTCCATTTTTACCACCCGTGGAGGGTTTTCAGACAGCTTTGTCGGGTCGACATGAATCCTTCACAACGAATTGCGAACGTCCTAAACATCGTTGTCCGCGCCGAGTCCTTTTACATAATATACCGGCATAACATTACCTGAGTTCATTTACTTCAACGAATTGCTAAAGTCCAAAACGTAGACCTTTGACCGTGATTCCTCTTACTTTGTTACTATCCAGATTTCCTCGTTCTATTTCCATACACTGATATACTGTGATTTGAGTATCCCATTATTCTTGTATATATTCGTGTTTTCATTGGCATTTTCATTTTTTTCTATGTAGATATAATGTTCTTAGTCTTGCTTTTCTATTTCCGTTCGGTCTAATTTATTCCCGTTTTTCTATCTGCAAAACTCTTTTCCTGATCTTACTGTAGTACCATCTTGTATTCTGCATTGCCGGAACTTGAATTTGATTCCCATTTACTGCATATTTGTATTTCCATTTTCCCATTTTCCTGTGTTTGTATATCACCATTCATATATTTCTTGCGGAATTTTTCATTTTATTTTCCATTTCTTCCGTTTGGATTTCCTTTTCGTTTCATTGCAAGTTCATTCGTTCATTTAACTCTTTTCCCGTTAATTCCTATCTAATTATTTATGTCACTTTTTATCCTTTTCCATCTCTTCTAATTGTTGTTATTGTATCTCTCAACAGAACAGTGAACTACCAGATAAAGATTACCTCCAAGTTTTCATCTTCATTTCTCTATTTTTGCTTTTCAATACCGTCATTTACACCGAAGACTCAGATCTTACTGCAGTTAAAGAAACAGGAGAAAGCGAAGATGCATTTTCAAGCTTTTTCTCCAATTCGTTATTATTTATATTTCCATTTTGCTTTGGCAAAGACGACGTATCTTCGTGCCATGAGAAGTGGTTAACGCTGGAGAGCTCAGGGCTTTTGCCTTTGTGCTCTCGCAGTTCTAACTTCAACCTTTCGATAGTCAATTCTTGGTCGTTTTGGAAACTGTTTCGAAAATGATTGTTTGTGTTCTGAACGCCGCCATTTTGTTTTGCTGTATTATGATGTCTTAGATCAGGAGTAGAGTTCGTCCTTCTTGTTGCATGTGGTACCTTTGTGTTGATTATTGAGGCCCATTGTGGCGGCAAACCGATGTAACGTCCACTCTCTCTGTCCAAAACAACATGAACTCGATGTTCAAAATTTGTTGGCAACGATATTCGTTCCCCGCGTCGTGGTTTTCGGCTTCCACGTTGGCTTATCCTCCGTATTAATCGACGAAAACTCATCTTCATTAGATCCTGAAAACTTTTACATCCTTGCTTGAAAACTACTCTACATAATAGTTTGTTTTTCAAATAGTAAAATTTTTGAAAGATTTACGTAGAGCGTTTTATTTCGTCGCGAAAAGCATTCGCTTCGGGGGTCGTTTCTCCAACTGAAATGTTCTCTTTTAGTGGACTTGAGTTTGTTGCAATCACAATAAAACAATTAACATCGTTACTAGAAATGAGCATAACAACTTGTGTTTCTAAAATAAATCCTCTTTTTGGTGTAAATTTTGGCGCAATCACTGAAGTACAGTCACATCTTCCACAGGTTCATCTGAAAGTTCGTTTCTCGAAAAGAAATCTCCTTTTTCAATAGAAAATCGGCCCAATCACAATATTACGTTGACGTTGAACTGCCAATTACAATAAAACTGTAGATCCACATTTAAAGATCTCTTCCGACGTGAGAGGATTTGCATATACGCTCAAAAACAGTAAAAACAAAGGCCTTAGATACTACATAGCAACCGTCGCTCCTTATAAGGAAGTAGGTTTCGCGCCAGATGTTGATATTACGGTGAGATTTTGTTGATATAAAAACCAGTTGTGAACGAGTTAAAACAATCGATGAAGCTCTAAATGGATTGGCTATTTGATAAGTAAATATTGAATATACAATTAAATAAACTTAGATCTTTTGAGAGTTAATGAGAAATATTCTAAAGTGGATGCAATGGAAATAATATTTTTTTTATATTTTTGTACATTTTATAGGCTTATTAAGTGAAATAAAATCTTTAAAAAAAAACGAGTAAAAATATTTATTTTTTTAATTTGTTTTCAAGCAAATCTAATGTTTGATTTTACTGGAAATAATTTTTCGTTTCCTAATTTTATTTTTTTCAAAATGCAAATGAAACCTTTTGAATCATGAACAAACCATGCAAACAGTAGCCAGGTAGCTTTTGAATGTTTGAATAAATAACTTAATAAACTGATTTTGTAGTATGATAATTATGATGAAGAAATGATATATTAAAATTGTCTAAAACTAAGCATCATTTCAGTTTTAAAAAAATATTTATTTATTTTTATTATTTTTCAGAATATATTTTAGCAAACTATATGAGCCTTGTTTTAGGATCGATATGATAATATTGACATCGATACCATACAGCTATTTTAAAAATCTTGACTAACTGATTGTGTTATTTCACGACCGCAAAGGATTTTGGTAGTTACTATTTTTACTGCTCGCGATTATAGAGCAGATTTCGTATGACTGTAAAAAGTTCCGTGTGCGTGCCTTGCCGCGACCGTGAAGTTTCTATGATTCTTTGCCCTGCCTTGACCGCGTCCTTGCCGTGAGCTTTTCATAGTCATACGAAATCTGGTCTATCTATATTATATATTTTATTATGATAAACATAATCAAGATTGTTTATCATGATTATGATTATCATTGTTATTCTATAATCATCTCATCAATATCATTGCAACTGTCATCTCTACCATCATAATTAAGATCATCATTAGCATCATCTTTATATATCATCTTTTTTCTCATTCTAGTTTACTGCAATCCGTTATCATCATCATTATTATCATCATCTCATCAACATCATTGCAACTTTCATCTCTACCATCATCATTAGGATCATCATTAGCATCATCTTTATATATCATCTTTTTTCTCATTCTAGTTTACTGCAATCCGTTATCATTATTATTATAATCATCATCTCATCAATATCATTGCAACTTTCATCTCTACCATCATAACCATCATAATAAGGATCTTCATCGTTATACATCTTTTTTCTCATTCTAGTTTACTGCAATTCATTATCACAGTTATTATTATCATTATTATCAGTATTGTTGTTGTTGTGTTGTTGTTTTTATTGTGTAAAGCACCTAGAGCAGATTTGGATATGCGCTATATAAATATTATATGTTATTATTATCATTACCATAATCATCAGGTCATCTTCATCATTATCAACATTGATATCATCATTCCCTTTCCTAATACCTTTGTCAGCATTACCATTATTATTTTTCCGTGAGTATATTGAACTCCATCCTCACCTCACCCTTCTTCTCCTCTTATCCCCTTCTCTCCTCCCTCCCAAATCGCCGTTGGGGGCCTGCGATAACAGCTAAAAGTTCCAAAACCATGTGTGCACTATTTTATTTGTGCGCATGTTCCATAACTATGCGCACTTCGTTTAAGGAACATTTTGTGATAACCGGGTTCCCTGTGTTTCTGCATATATTAGCCTTCGTTGGTACCTTATATATTAGAGTTTTTTGATTGCTTAAAAACCTAAAACGTTTAGTAAGGATTTTTGCGATAATAATTAGATTAATGTATTGATATAATAGAAAAGTGTGCAAGTCATGTCCGTCTTGGACTTGTGCAATAGACCTTTTCACAGTTCCGTTCAATGACCACGAATAATAGTTCCAAGTCGAGGTTCCAGTTGCTGTGCATAGCAAAACTATAATTTATCATGCGCAACAACTGGAACCTCGACTTGAAACTATTATTCGTTCTCACTGAACGGAACTGTGAAAAGGACTATTGTAAGGCGGAAAACCAATTTAAAATCACCTAATTAGTAATTCGGCCCAACTCCAAGATCAAACGATTAAAATAATATTTTTGAATGGCTAATTCTCGATGCAGCGACCTCATCATGCTCGACCACTGCATGTATCATGACGTCCCATGGTTTTTAATGCAGTATATAAAACTTGGTTAATTGAATGAAAAAACCGTCTTAAAAAGCCAAAATGTTTTGAAAAGATTTGGGCAAAATTGTTTGAAAGTTTTTCATGGGGGAGGGGGAGGGGAAGCACTAGTTCGTTGTAAGAGGGTATGAGTCATTGCGCAATTCTTGCAAAATTGAAGACTATTTTGATTGTTATATAATCTAAAAAGTTTATTCTTATTAAAACTTAATATTTTCCAAACGGTTTCAACATTTGCTTCAACATCCGTTCGATTTTGTTGAATGGCAATGTTTAAACTCTTTCAACATTGTTG
>JAUPMH010202510.1:0-11499 GCA_032270665.1 Metridium farcimen
CCAGTGGGCCGGTCGTGTAGGCGTCAATCGCCGCCGCCACCACCTCGGATAGCGGCATGGCTTGCCATGCCGCATAAGCATCCAGCCGATCCCTAGTGGCTTTGGGACTCCATAGCCCGCCAAGCTGTACCCGCCCCTCTTGAACCAGTCGTTCCCGGCGATCCTTGTTCGCCTTGGCGTTGCGCTCCCTCACCCGCCTTGCCAGTTCCGCATCAGATAGGCGCATGGTTTGTTACCTGTTTAGTCGAATAGGACTAATGATAGGCTTTGAGGGTAGCCCTATCAACCGCGTCAAAATACTGACTAAAGGTAGCCGGATAAGTGCTGATAATAAGTGTTATCTTGAATTTCTGAATCGGGAAGCTAGGTAAACAGCGGCTTTCCGGTCGGGCCGGGTCTGATAATGATTATCAGCGGGAAGGGGTCAGCCCACGCGGGCGCGGAAACTGGGTAGGCGGCATATCAGCGTTTGCTGATACAGCTTTCTACCTATGCGCCGCCTGTACCCGGCTCAGAATGTTGATGTCCACCAGCGGCCATTCAAACTCAGCCATGGCCGCGCCGTGGATCGCTCGCACCACGCCCAACAGTCCGGCGTTGCCTCGGCAACCCGCCTCGATCTGGCTCAGTGGCGCTGTCGTGAAGTAACGAACCAGTTGAGTAGCCAGCCCTTCGCTGTAGTCCACTACTTCCTGCTGTTCGAGTTTTTCCAAGCGTCTTTCGAGGGCGGTACTCATGCCGGTTGATCCTTCTGCCAGCGCACAAATACAACTCGATCTTCCTGATTTGCCGGAATCCCTGCCCGGTGCAGCGCATCCTCCCGGCTCTCGATCCCGTCCAGCCACACATAGCGGGCCGGACTATCGGCCTGCTCCAACTGCTCGATCCGGCGTTCCAGGGCGGCGCTCATGCCGCTTCTCCGATCAAGTTAGGCTCGATACCGAGTTTCACGCAGAGCGCCTCGACGATCCCTATTTGTCGAACATCGTCCGGGCGCTCCTCCAAAGCAGCTATCTCCCATAGCAAGTTTCTTCCTTGGGTGATCCGATCCAGGGATAGGCCCATGTCCGGGATAGCGCCCATCAGGGCCAGTTGTCGATCCAATTCCTCGGATAACGGGGCGGTTTGGGCCTCCAATTGAGTGACGATACTTTGCAACTGTTCGCCACGAACCAGCTTTTCCCTGGTCGCTTTTTCAGTGTAATGATCGGTGCCGCTGGCTTTTGCTAACCACCATTCGTAGACCGTCCTTGGGAGATCGGCTTGTGCAACCGCCAGTTTCTCTAAAGCACGATCCAGTTCCGCCCTGTGCAATTTCCGGGCAGCTTCAAGCAAATCGGCTTTTTCAGCCATTTGACGGGCTTGTTGGCTGTCGTTAATGATCTGGTTAGCGGCCAATTTAATCGGTTGGTAATTCATTTCTGGCTCTCCAATGCAGCAATTCGTTTTTCAAGTTGATCGACTTCGATCAGTCGGGCCAGCGCGCCAAGTCCCTGCAACAGTTGACCGGCTTGCCCTGGGGCCAGTGTCCCGTCAGTCAGTCCAGCGACTACAGCGCGGCCTTGAGTGGTCAGATCGTCGGTAGGATTCAGATCAATAGCCACGGGGTATTCTGTTGGCTTGTAAACCGGGATGGTGCGCTCGATCAGAAGCTTGGCCGCTTGAACGTCGCCCTCTAAAGCCAAATCCAATAACTTCTGAATGACTGTCCTGGCATCCTTGGCGATCAACCGGCGTAAATCAGCCAAGCCTTTTGGCATGAATGGGCGACCTCTGGGATTACCTGACACCCCTTTTTCAAACATTGGATCAACTCCTTTCAAACAAAATAACAAGCAGGTAACAGGGCCATTTTACCCCAAAAACCCCTGTTTTTGGCGATTAACAATAGATCGTCTGGAATCCGGTTTTGCCGGTAATGAAGGTTTTGCAGGGTGGGGTAAACGACTGTTACGAAGGGCAAGAACAGCACGGGCGGCTTGCTTGATCTGAGAGGGCGTCATGATCGGCGGTGTTCCTGTGGGAAGGTGCCGCCGATTGTATCCCGCTACCGCGATTGTTTTTTCAATCCCAACAGCCAGACCGTCGCTTTGTTCGCCGCCTCTGATCCGCCATGCCGATCCGGGTGACACAGTTGAATGAGGCGCGGCAGATAATCCCGCCAGTCCACCGGTAGGGATTTACCGGGCGTTGCCGCCTTGGCCCTGGCCTGCATCAACTCCAATCGAAGTTTCAGGTTATCACTCTCCAACCGATCCACCTTCTGCTGTAGCACCCCAATGGCCGCCGTGTTATCTGGGCCGCCATTGGCGCGGGTACGCCAGTAATCCACCTCGGCCTGCAATGACTCGACTTTCCGCTTTCCTTGCCGATCCTGTAGCGCGATCCAACACGGTAGACAGCGGGTAGCCCACGCCTTGCTTTCCTCAACTTCAAACGGCTCTTTGCAGTCGCAGCACGTTTTAGTGAGCATGGCGCTACCCTTTCGCTGAATGCCAGTCGGGGCCGGAGTGGGCTTCGACCAGTCCCGGCATACCGGCCTCTGGAAACAGGCTATTGAATCCCTGTTCCATCGCACTGGTTAAGGCCACCTTGGCTTTGTCCGCATCGGATTCAGCACACTCCAGGATGATTTCATCATGCACATGATGGATCAGCCGGGCATCCAATCCTGAGAGTGCTGTTGGGAGCGCGATCAGGGATTCCAGTAGGCAGTCAGCCCCAGACCCTTGCACGGGCGTATTGAGCGCCTCGGTCAGCTTCCAGCCAAATTGTTCCTTGCCCAAATCTCGCATCATCCCGCCTCTGGTTCGCACGGTCTTATCAGTGGCTGATTTCAGCTTGGTTTTGCTGTGCCATAGGGCAATGCCGGGGTACGCAGTGAAGAAGGCTCTACGGGCCTTCTCAGCGGCTTTGAGGGGCATATCGACGCCATAGGACGCACTGGCGTATGCCGCCAATCCTTGAGCGCCCATGCCGTAGATCAGTCCAAAGTTGCAGGCTTTGGCGAGTTGTCGTTGTGCTTTCGTGACTTCACTTTCTGGGATACCAGAGACAGCAGCGGCGGTACGGATATGCAGATCAGCTCCGGCCTGATAGGCATCCAGCATGATCTTGTCCGGGGCCAGCAATGCCGCGATCCGTAGTTCGATCTGAGAGTAGTCGGCGACCACTAAACAACGTCCTAGCGGCGCTTTGAACAATGCGCGGAATACTGGATCACGGGGCGGATTCTGTAGATTGGGGTTCCGGCAGTAGAACCGCCCGCCCTTGGTTCCAGCAATGCCATAGTCGGCATGAATGCGGCCAGTGATCGGGTGAATGTGTCCGGTGTACCCATCGCCATAAGTACTCAACTGCTTTCCCAAAATCTTGTAGCGCCGCAGCCCCACTAATGCCGGATGGTTCGCGCTGAGGAGGGTATCCGCATCAGTGGATAATTGACCGCTCGCAGTTTTCGGCCAGGATGACAGAGTTTTGCTATCCAGTGTTTTCGATAACCACCGAGCGAGTTGCGCGGCGCTATCAGGATTGATCCCCAGCTCCGTTGTCAGCGACTCCCGTAAGGGTTCGATCTCGGTGCGCCAGCCGTCCATCAACTGCTTATGTGCGGCTGAATCGAATGGGACTCCCGCCAGCATTTGCCGACTGACTACCGGCAATGCACGGACAAGCCGTTTATAGGCGTCCGTCTGTCCAGTGTTTCTAATGATAGGCAAGTAGGAGTCGGACAGCTTCAGCGCCAATACCGCGTCTAATGCAGCATACTCAATCTGACTCGTACTCAACTCCGGGTTATGCCAACTGGATACCTGCAACGATTTACCCACGGTGACATTCAGCACGGCTTGACTGCAATCGGCCAATCCTAATCCGTGGGTTTTACTGGTAGCGACTCTCGCCATTAACAGACTGCAATGCAGCAGTTTCGGGATTATTCCGACTCTGGTTAAAAAGCGATGATCGAAACTGGCGTTATGGGCAATGAGGGGCCGATCCATTGCCGGGGCGAGTAATTCAGCCGGGATATGCAGCAGATCGAACACCAGCACGGTTTCACGATCCGCTAATTGAAGAAGGCGGATAGTGGCCTTGTACGGGTCTAATCCAGCACGGCTATCTAATCGCCATGCGCTATCGGACATGGTTTCAATATCAATCCCCAACAATGCCGGATTCCGATTCAGCATTTCCGCCAGTGCCAAACGTGCAGCCTCTGGTTCACGAAGATATTGAACCCGGTAATTGAACCGATTCAATAGACTGGCGGCGGTGTCCGGGGCTATGGGTGCGGATTGACTGGCGAGGGTGAATGTGGGCGTCGGTTTTGACTCATAACGATCAATGCCCATTGCGCTCAATATCTCTGGTTTACGGGTATCCACGGGCGGCGGTTCGTAGCCGGGCGGCGGTGTGCTATAGCTGGCGGTTAATTCAGCCGCAGTAGCCCGGCCACTGGTCAGCGCATCGAGGATCAATTCAAGCTGCATGGGCCAATCTCCCGGCTCCCATTGGTTGCGGGTGGCGGCCAACTCCAGCGCCGTCCACAGTTCAGCCGGGATCGGGAGGGCGGCGGTTATGGGCTGGTCTGGGGGACGCGCCGCCCACTTTTCGAGGAGCGCCGCTTGCGTGATCGGCGGATCGAACTCGACTTGATAGCGTCGCCCATCGGCGAACCGCAAAATCCAGATTGAAGAAAATACCCTTGCGACTTCTGCGACTCTGCGACTTTCAGCCGTGGATTCTGCATTTTCTGAATCTGGAGTGCTGCGACTCCTGCGACTCCTGCGACTTTCAGCCGTGGATTCTGGAAAAGTCGCAAAAGTCGCAAGAGTCGCAAGAGTCTCTGTGTGAATTTCGCCGGATCGCGGATCGGCTGGAGTCGCAAGAGTCGCAAAAGTCGCAGTGGTCTGATTTGAGAATTTCATAATCCGGCCTCCACGACCCGCCACACTTCCCGGCGCTGTACTCCGTCAATTTCCAAACCGTCGGGCAATTTGACCAACCAGCCATGCTTGACCAGGATGCCGACCATCTGGCGAACGGTCTCAGCATCGCGGATACCGGCAGGCCCAAACCGATAAATCTCCCTCAGATGGACTACCGATCTACCGCTGCACCAGACCCGTAGCTTCTCAGCCAGTTGCAGATCGGGATCGGCGATTCCAGCGGCTTGAAGGCGTAGTACCTCGGTCAGGTAATAATCCATCAGCGCAATCGCCGACTCGACTTCTACCGATCCGATCTCAGGTGCGTTCACGTCCTGAATCAGCGCCAGCACGCCAGCAATCCGGGCCGCGTGTTCAGCGGATTTACTGGCGAATCCCCTCACGGTTTCCAGTGGTTGTCCGACTGCCAGTTGGCTTTCTATCGTATCGGCATAATTAACCCAGACTGTTTTTGCTTTCGCCGATAATGGAATGCAGCGCGGTTGTAGTTCATTGCGGGTTTCTGGGCGCAATGGATAGGCGCGATTCAACAGGGCGGCGAGGGTAGACCAATACCGCTGCATTGCTGGATCGGTCGTGGGATCGGCGTGGACATAACGCCGATTCCCGGCAGTCGATTCAGGCCACGCACACAGTACCCGCGCCAGGAATCCTTGATCGGTATAAATCGGATCGGCAAACAACTCACTGGCGACGAGAGGCTGCATCATCAAGTGCAGACTCAAACGCCGGTCGTATAGAACACTCGCACCATCGCCCGCCCGTACTCTATCCAGCGGTCGCCCGTCCCATAATTTTGAGAGGGTGGCGATAGTCCTTAATCGCGTCTCTTTCTGCATCGCATGACCGCCAATCAATAACCCGCCCTCATCGCTGAATAATCCTAATGAGGGCTGTCCTCCCGAAAACAGTTTGAACATCCCCTCGGCGGTTGGCTCGCTGATTAACAAGTTGGGGAATAATGGCGGCTCTGGTTGATCGCCAATCGCTTTAATAGCCGCTATCTTCTCATCGCGGGTTCGCCGGATTGCCGCCAAATCCACCACCTTGTCTTTGCTCAAATCCTTTTCGACTTTCTCAAAATCCCGTAAATCGGTTTTATGCAGCTTGGTGTCCAGCTTGTAGGCTTCTACCAATTCCCGCTGTTTATCGGTAATGGGCTTGAGGGCTTGGCTGTCAATCGCTGATTTCCGTTCACCGCTTGCGCCAATGGAAATGCAGTACAAGGCCAACGGCATCACTCGCCCGTCGATAATCACATTGCCATGCGGCTGTACGCAGTAAGCGGCGGCGGCCAGGAGTGATTGAGCAATCATCGCTGGAGGCGCTTGAATGATCCGCGCCAGTGTGGCGACAGCCGGGGCCAGGATTGGGCCGAGCGCCTCCAGCGGATAAGGTTCAGGTGCAGGCGGTTCGCGGCGCAGTGGATCGGGGCCAGCGTTACGCGGTGGTCGTAGCGCATCGGCGAGCGCCTCTTTACCTCGACTGACCAGCAGATCATTCCAGTCCCCGGCACCATCGGGCGGAAATACTGATCGCAGATCGGCGAACCGGCGCATGGCCTCGGCCACCGCCGCCCGTCCAGCCGGATCGTTGTCTCCTGCGAGAATGCCGCCCGACAACCCGGCGCAATGCTCGCCAATGGCGGCGCTCATGTTGGCGGCGCTGAAACAACATAGGGTCGGGAGTCCAGTAGCCAGATTGACCGCCAGGGCTTTAGCGACTCCCTCGACGGCGTACCAATCGCCGGTCGTGGGCCGGGCTGGAACCCATAGGCCCATACCCGCAGTTCGGCCTCCGGTCAGCGCCGCCTTTGATCCGTCCGGCTTGATCCGCTCGATGTTCGCCAGTCGGCCAGCGCCGTCCCGCATGGCGACGATCAGCGTTCCGTTGGGGTGACTCCTGCAAGCGTGGGCTGCGACTCTTGCGACTTCTGCGACGCCACGGGCTGCGAAATAAGCACAATCCGCAGGAACTTGACCGCTGGCCTCCCAGACCTTCAACGCCCGGTCAGCCGCGTCCTGTTCGCCGTCCTGGCGCTTTTGGCGGGCCGCCTGTTCGTTGGCCGCCGCCTGCTCCGGCGTGGGCCGCTGGCTGGCTGGCAGATCGAATACAACCTGCTGGATCGCATACTCGCCGGGGCGGCGGCTGCCGAAGGCTCCGGTCATGCTGTCAGACGCGAGCATGACCGTACCGGCCTTGCGCCCTTGCTTCTCGGAGACCCGATCGCCGGGTGTCTGGAATTGCCGCCATTCGCCATCAGCGACGATCTCACCGGGATCGGACAATTCTGATTTAACGTGCTGGCGGAAAATGGCGGGTATATCCGTTATACTTTGCGCGGATAGCGTTGTGCCGCTATCGCTAATCTTGAGCGACATGAGCGAAGTCCTTGCGATAAAAAAAGCCGCCTCTACTCTGAATAGAAGCGGCTATGAGGGGATTTTTAGAACGTCAAATCGTCGTCAAAGTCCGGCATCGCAGTTGTCGCTGCGGCTGCCGGTTTTACAGTCGGCGGGATTGCCGAATCAATCAGCTTGCGCACCCATTCGGGCAGTGCTGCTTTAGCGGCCTGATCCGGCGCATCCATATCGAACCGAGTCAGCGGCGCGAGGGTTTGCTGTAATTGTCCCTTGTCCGGTTTGACCGCAGCCTGCACATTGGCAAAGGTTTTACCTTCCGCGCTCGTGGTGTGCTGAATCAGCAGTTTGACCGGCTTGCCCAATAGCCCGGCGATGTCAAACGACTTCAATTCTTCCGGCGTAAAATCACGCCCACGCCATGCGGCCAACAATGGCCTTAACCCTCCCTGTTTATGCAGCGTCGCGCCAAACGTCCGGCTGATCGTGTAGGGCTTACCGTCATCCGTCAGGACGTTCGGCAACTCCCATTGCAGCAGCACCTTGGGCTTGATCCCAAACTGCGATTGCTGCAATCCCAAATCCACCACTGAAATGCAGACCGCATCATGTAAACCAGCAGGGGCCGGGGTGAAATTACTGCCTTCGCTGAGTTTTAACGCCATCGATCAATCCCCCATTTCCAGTTCAGCGCGATCCGCTTCTTCGGCCCGCTGAATCTGCAATGCAGTTTTCATCAGCACGAGCCGGGCATTATCCAGCACACTGATCGCCAGATTATTGATAGCCGCCCGGATCAACTCATGGGCGTTGATCGTCGGGAGAGCGATCATGACGGTCTTGTAATCCCGTAGATCGTCAGCGGTTTCCATCAAGGTTTCAGACAGGTTTTCAAAAGGCATAGTAATTATTCCAGGTTGAGAATAGCGGTCAGGCCGTTGGCTACGTCGCTCAGGGCAACGATAACGGCAGGGAGAGTATTGATTGCGGCATCCGGGATCAGCGCTGAGGAATCGTCGTAACAATCACTCAGTTTTTCTGCTGATTCCTGCATCACATCAACCACTCGTTCCAATACATTTTTCAAAGCAACATTCATGGGATTAACTCAAAAAGGGAAGGGACTACAGGGCGGGCCGGGCCGAATTTCAGGCGTGGTTGTCCTCAGTGTCCGGCATTCCATCGGCCAGCCATTGCTGAAAAGCGGGGCCTTGGATGAAGCGGCCACGGCCACGTTTGAAGGAAGGGAGTGCGCCGCTTTTGATCGCGGCATAGATCGTAGCCTTGCCAAGTTTCGCCAGGGAACAGGCATCGGCGGGCTTCAATATCGGCGGGATGTTCGCCAGAGGATTACTGGCTTGCTGTAGTGCGGGCATGAAAAAACCTCTCGGAAGTTCCAGCTAGGTTGCCGGGGTTCCAAGAGGTTAATTGCCTAGGGGTTATGACTGCAAAGCTATTGCAATAGCGGAATGGGCTATTGCAATACCGGGTAAAGGCTATTTGATTTTATTGATCTTTTCCGCCACTTTTTTGAGTGTGTCTTTTAGAAATTCGGGATCGAATTCCTTACAGTCCCTCCCCTCTAAATCTCGCTGCAACTCCTCAAGAGAAGGGATCGAACCGTTGTATGCCACAAATACGGCGGCCAGCAGCGCGTACAACGTGCCTTTAGTGCGGGGCGGGATAGTTTCTGCGGGACTGTCTGTACTATCAGCAGAAATTGGCACTACAGCACTGGCGACTGGTTCCAGTTCCTGGTCAGCGGGTTTTGATAGCGGATCGGTTAAGTCGGACTCCACAATATACAAATCGCCCTTAGTCACCCGGTAATACCGTAGTGGAGACTCGGTATCGGGCGATGCTTCCTCAACTTCGATAACCCCTAGTTCCGGGCAAAACAACTCCAGAGCGTATAGCGTATTCCCCACCAGCGCGATATAGCCGTCCTTTGGTAGCAAAAAATATAGTCCTGTTATATCGGGGTGGTGATGCTTAGACAAAGCAATGCGCCGCGTACCTGGGCGCACAATAACCGCGCATCGTATCGCGCCGTTATTCACCGGGATCGCCAGTTGTTGATAGCTTCGGCCAGTGCGCTCCTTAGCCTCGGCCAGCGTTATCAAGTCGTCAGCCGTGACCGACTCTTTTAGGAAGGCATTAAAAGGGCTTTTCATCCCTTCCCCTCCCTCTCGGCTACCATCCGCGCCAGTCGCTCCAGTTGAAACTGTCTGTGCTGCTCGAACCGCTGCTGATATTGCTCAGGGCTTTCATGGTGCCCAGCCGGTAGCGGTGTGTCGTCCGGCAGTACCGCGGCTGCTGGTGGTGGGCTGGTTTTCAATCCGGTGACCGGATCAATGCCGCAGCTTCGCAGCATGGCGAGCCTCCTTTCCTCGCCTGATTCCAGCGCCGCCTTCACAGCGGCTGTTAGCGGTTTTTCTTGAGCATCAGGGCGTGGATAGCGGCTATCGGACTGCGGGGCCGTGGTGGGCGTCTGGGGCGGTTTTAGCGCACGTTCCCTGTTTACCCACCGCCGCCATTCGGCGATCCAGCAGGCGCTACGGGTTCCCTTGCTCAAGTGGAAGTCGAAGAAGTTGCTGGCGATGCTGTCCAGCCGGTCGATCAGGTCAGGGCGTTGTTTGTTGGCCCATGCCCTGTAGTCATCCGGCAATGTCCAGTTATCCGGCAAACTGGTTTTCGAGGGGATCGGGATGACCGGCGTTTTGGGCGGGTCTGGTTCATTTTGCGCTGCAAAATCAGAGTGAGCGCCGTTAGGCGGTACCGCTGGTTCGGGTTCGGGCGCTCTCTCTTGGACAAGGTTGTCTTTTGGACATGGTTCTTGTTCCGAAAGATTTGTTCCCATCTCCCCGGAAGGATCGGAAAGATTTGTTCCGATCTCGCCGGGGAAGGTCGCCTGATAGTTGTAGCGGCGGTTCTTGAGTCCACGACCGTAGCGGGTGACTTCCAAGAATCCGGCATCGACCGCAATCCTGATCCAGCGGGTCAGCGAGGGCCGGGAACAGCCCAGGCGCTCCATGATCTGATCTTCGGACGGGTAGCACGATCCGCCCTCTGCATCCATCCAGCCCACGGCTAAATTTTGCAGGAAGCCTTTGACGCTACAGGGGAGATCGCTGTTCCAGACCGCCCGTTGCCACTCGGTTTTCTGCGAGGGCTGGATCGGGATCGGGCGCGGGGTGTTGGAACCGAAGTTGAAGCGGGGGGTGAATCTTTGGGCGCAAGCGGATAACATGAGTTTTTCAACTCCGTGGGTAAGACGGAGACTCCGGGAGTTCATTCCTGCCAGGGAATGCCCAGAGGGCGGAAGGTCGCACGGGTTACACCTGTGCGGCCTTTTGTCTTTTCAGTGTAGCAAGTTTAGCGGCCTTGTGGCCTCAATTGTTCGCCGTGCGGCGCTCATGCCGCCAACCGCAAACTGGACGCAGGTAGAGATCGGCCCATCGACCGGGCGGCGTCCAGCCATAGGCGCATGGCGGTATCCATTTCCCTGACGGCTTCCTCTGGGGTATCGCCGACCGCGCTGCAACCTAACAGATCAGGCGCGATGCAGATGAAGGCGTTGCTCCCCGCATCCCAAAAGACTTCAAGCGGATAGTGTGGTGCGTTCATTGGGCCTCCTCATACTTGTCCAGCATAGCGATTAACTGCTTTGCTTGGTACTCCGCGATCAATCCTTGGCGGTTCTGGAAGTTCAGGATCATCGGCTCCCCTTCACGGATATAGACCCGGTGCGAACCTTCACCACCTCGCCGAAGGAATCTTATCGTTTCGGCGGCTGCACAGGCATCGTCAAAACGCACATCTTGAGGGTTAAGGCGGATCGCCCGTAGCCGCTTGTCGCGCTTGGTCATGGCGCGGTTTCCTGGTCAAGTTGCATCGGATGATCTCGGTTCAGTAGTTGAGAAACCCGTTTCGCCGTCCAGGCGGTTGCTGAATCTGATCTGGGTCTGCCGCCCGCAACCTTTGGAATCTTGTCCGGTGTCCAACCCCGGCTGTTGAACTCCTGAGCGATGTTCGCCGCCGTCATCCCGCTTTCAAGAAACTCATGCCCGCGCCACGCCAGTTCCAACCGATCTACTGGTGTGCTGTCCTGGGCGGGGGGAGCAACGGCTATCGGCTCCTGGGAGGGCGTTGCTGGTGGTTCTGCGAGGGCATAGGCGGTAGCCAGTGGG
>JAUPMH010202621.1:0-11497 GCA_032270665.1 Metridium farcimen
TTTCTTATACATTTTACAGCAATTAGTGCGAAAATTGATGAATAGTGCGATAAATCGGAAATAGTGCGATTCGGTGTTATTTGAGGCAAATAGTGCGGGATCGCAACGTCGCACTCTATCAGATACTCTGTAAATACTCATTATAATACAACAGCCAGTTCTGATACTTTGTCTCTTAATTTTTGACGAGAGTTTTCATATTTATGCAAGCAATTTGTGATCGATACGTATGGTCACCCATGCGAAGCTCATTAGCATGCTATTTTACTGAATAGCATACTAAAATGCATTATATGAAATCATTCTATTATGTCAATCAAATATAGACTAAATTTTTTATTATAGTAAGAATAGCAGATTTAACTATCAAAAATAAAATTATTGGTTTGGAAATAGAAAATGGTTGGTACTTATGTACCTGTTTACTGTCAATATAAACTAAGGCATTCTTTATTCTTTTCAGTTTACTTAAAAGATCATTACCTACACCTGATAAAAATACTGAAGAAGATGAAAGTACAGATGGGTGTGTTATACATATATATTTTAACTAGTACATGTTTGTACTTGTATGTATTATCTTAGTTCTCTAATCTCAAACATATTATATTTTATTTTTACCAAATTATTTAGCTATTAGACATACACTTAACCTACAAGTTATCTCCTTATTTATATATATTTATGGAAACTAGCGAGTAACTAGTATTTAAAACTAGTATAGTCTGTGTCAGTGTTTGATATAAACGATAGGTTATATAATGAAATTTGTAACACCGTAAAAAATGTTGACTTAACTTTACTAACGTTTCAAGCTTTGGCCTTTTGTCAGAGTAAAAGAGTTAGACTAAAAGAGATACTGATATATAATATATCAATCAGGAATATACATCTAAGATCAGTAAATTTATATGCAGATAAAATTATAACTAGCATGCATACTGCTATCCTGAATTTGCTTGTTTCATCTTTTACAGTTAATCCTAACCCACTACAAACACATTGTTTTACTTATAAAACTCATTAATGATTCATGAGAAATTGACAAAAGAATTCACAACCGTGGAGAAGGTTGTATATCCCGTCCTGAATTGCATAAGTTTTAACTTGAATTTTCTCGGCCAGATTTACTTAATTTATATAATTTGACAATTTTAGTAAAATATTAAAGAACTAATGTTGGAGTTTCATAAGTACTATACAATATTTGTGTCCAATCTGTATGAGATATACAGTGGCTCGTCGATATCCCATACAGATTGGTCACTCATATTGTATATAGTACATATTACTCATTTTCTTAGCCTCTCATGTCCTAGGACTGTTCTAACCATTCTCCTACCTACCTTCTGGTTCACCAACATTGTACAAATGAATGTATTTACAAAGTTGTTACTAGCTACACAACTAGCTATATTATACACAATGTATTTATCTTTGATATAAACCTATTTGTCAACAGCACAAGTTTATCTCCTATGAGACATCTTCTTTCTGGTTCATTTGTGGAACACATTAGGAAAATATTAACACGCAACACATCAACTCCATTGCTAAGGTAGTGTGGTTTAGTTACAACTTATGGTCCAATAAAGACATAGAAAACATGTATGCAAATTTACACTGTATTTGAATCAAAACTTCTTCTGTGGTACGTCTATTAAGCGGTCACCCTTGGGACTTTCCAAAAGGGGCACATAATAGAGGTTGGCCGCTGAATAGAGGTATAGAATAGGTATAGGAATAGATTTGGGACTATTTGTTGTTACCGCCTAATCAAGGGTGACCGCTTAATGGGTGACCGCTTAATAGAGGTACCACTGTATTTTGTGGGTCCTTTACCATGTCCTTGCTATACCCCTGAAACAATCAGCAGTTTATGCTGATATGTATTCTATCTACATTATTTCTACAGGGCTAGAACAACTAGAGACCTCACACAAAAGGATTGTCTGGAGATTTTAACAGAAGCACAACAAGTATTGAGAGGGGAATATATACAGAAACAAAATCATGCAAAAGAAGAAATCGAGAAAAGGTACAACAAAACAAATCAACAGCAAGGGAATGGTTGAGATTTTGAAGACAAGTATAGAGCACTGATGCTTGTTTTTTTAAATATTCGATACATGAGAAAAGTATCATAATATGCCCTCGGCAGGAATTGAACCCCACGGTTTCGGCTTTTTAGTCCGTTGGTTACTGGTCACTACACCACAAGACTGCATATCCAGCCTGGTTGGTCCTTGTGGTGTAGTGGTAACACGTCGGACTAGAAAGCCGAAACCATGGGCTTCAATTCCCGTCAAGGGCCCATATATATATATATTTTAAATATTAGGTACTTTTAAAAATATAATATGTATTGACTAAAGTATTAAATGGTCTTTTTTATTTTATTGATAGAATTTCAATATTAAAAGATCAAAAGCAGAAACAAGAAGAAGATCTTGAGTGTCTTCTTGCCCATCAAGAGACTGTTAAAGAAAAAGCTGAGGACTTAGCAGAGAAAATAGACATTCTAGCTGCTCAAGACATGAAACTTATAGAAAGGTAACTTAATTCATTGGGTTTTGTATCGTTTTATCTACTAGTACATTGACGTGGTTTCACTATTTCCTATCATCATAGTTAATATCTAAATATAATATGTTCATATTCATAAGCTACATCAGTTGTCTTAGTAGCTCAAGATCCATAGTGTGGAATTTTGTCATAATGATTATTATAATTATGAAACTATGACCTAAGTTGTAATACTGGTAATTGTTAATATCATTCATTTGATAATAATGATAACAATAAGTAACATAAATTCTATAGCGCCTATCCAATCCTGTCCTTGGTGCTTTACAATTATACACTCAGGATAAATAAACTAAATTACAATAATTAGGTAAGGTAAGTCTTTTCAAAAAAATGAGTTTTAAGTTTAGATTTGAAAACGTTCAGAGTTTCACAAGAGCGAATAGTATCAGGCAAGCTGTTCCAAAGTTTAGGAGCACAAACGGAAAAGGATCTGTAACCATATGACTTCAGATTGTAGTTTACAGACTTGAGTCTCAGTGTAGAAGATGATCAGAGAGATTTGATAATGTTCTTCAATTTTCTTTCAGAATTGAGTCTATCTGTCAGCAAGTCCAAACACATATTCCAGTTTTATCAAATGCAGAGAAAGTCATGAAGGATGAACTAGAGAGCATACAGCTTCAGGTTTCCTTCTTAATGGATTCATTTGCACAGGTATGACAACTTTAACAAATAAACTATTAATTATAACTGATAATAATGTTTTGTTATAAGAATATATTTGCATTATCATATCATTTTACTACCAGAACCAGAATGCTTTACAACTTTCCTTTTATCATTCAGGTTTTAAATTCCTCTGCAAAGCATTGTGGTCTTGGTAGTACCTTATTTGTACTAATTTTTGTGGGCACTTAATTTTGCGAAATCGGAACAGGCATATTTCGCTGGCATTAATTTTTGCGTTTTTACCAGAAAAATAAATCTAAGGGCATTAAATTGTTTCATTTTTTGCGTAAACTTTTTTTCATAGGTCTTTAATTTTGCAATTTTTTTACAAATCGCGAAAATTGCGAAATTAAAGACTGGCGAAAATTAGTATGAGTACTCCTCAACTGAGCTAGCACTATATAAATTTAGCCATCACTTGGATCACATGATTGTCAAGGAGAGAGCAATTAAGTCAGACCCTTGTGGCAAAGCAAGTTTTGAATTAAAATATTCTGGGTTTTTTTTCCAGATCAAAGCCAAACATCAACATAAAATACAGCACCGTGGCAACAGTGGTAAATCACAGACATCAACCATCCTTAGTCCTGCCCAACAGAAAAACATACGCAGTGTACTTAACAAAGAGTAAGTAAAACATACGCAGTGTACTTAACAAAGAGTACGTAAAACATACGCAGTGTACTTAACAAAGAGTAAGTAAAACATAGCAGTGTACTTAACAAAGAGTACGTAAAACAATCATGTACATGCTTTATTCTTCTTTTATTTTATTTTATCACACAAAAGATTGTTTTAATTAATAGAGTTGTTCATATGTTTCAGATCTAAAACAATATCAGATCTTGTCAATAAACTTAAAGGTCTGAGACTACAAGTTGGAATTTGAAGAAGCTGAATATGTCAAACTTGTACAGTACACAAAAGCCCAGGTTGAGCATAAAATCCATGTAAGATCCTGGCAAGAACCAGGCATGATCTTACAGATGATCTTATCTGGTCTGTCAATCAATTTGGAGACATGGCTTAATGTAAATTCCACCCTATGGATGATTGACAGATCAGAAAAAAACATTTTACCAAAGCTGGAGATTGCAATGTACCTTACAGTGCAACTACTGAAACCGGGGCCACCCAATCAAATTTCAAAATTGATATTTTTAAGATCAAACAAAAAAATTGTAGAGGTTTCTCACAAGAATAAGATGTTTCTTATTCAATCGTGATCTTTTCCGTTCACATATAATGAAGATTATTATTGACCATTATTATTTTAAGCAAAAAAGTAAAACATTTGTAGAGATTCTATTGTTCATATTCTCGATCATGATTGGATATAATATGTTTTGGTGGCCCCGGTTTCAGTAGTCGTACTGTAAGAATGTTGGCAAAAAATATTGATGTTTTGACTGGACCTAAGATTCATCAGAAACACATTGTATTATATATGGTGGTAGTAGATAAATACATTTAATTAAAAGCAAACTTTGTTTTATATCTCTTAGTCAATAACTATTATTAATAATAAAGCAGATTTCACAGTCAAGGCACATCAAAATTATTCTAGAAAATATCACTGTCATTACAAGGCAGACACATAGACCGAATCGAAATATGGAGTACTCTTATTGTTCTTGACTGTCTAGCCTCATGTTCACGTCCGAAAACAATAGAGTTTTCACATGTATGCGAGGCTGGGCAGTCAAGAAGAATTGTTATTCAAATTGGCCGCCATATTTCGATTCAGTGTATTTCACTGACTTTTCAGTCATACAAAATCTGCTGTAAATTTAATGTAATAGCCCAGTTTTGATATTTTGCTTGAGTGATCCAATATACAATATGAATCAAAAAGTATTGTTTTCCTGGAACCCCTTCTGATTCATATTGTGTATTATCACATAACCAAAATATTGAATGAAGAATATTGGCTATTTCAATCTGGACACTCATTATGAAAATACTGGATTTCTATAATTCCTATTTTGTACATAGAATTCTATTCTATTTTCATAATTTTAATAATAACACACCTTAGTCTGACACAGAGCGTGTTTGAAAGTGGGGGGCTGAGCCGTTAAAGTATAGATCATGTGAGTGATTTGATTGACAGAAGACTGGGCTTCCTGTGGTGGGCATTCTTTTAGTACAAGACTAAGCTTCTAGTCTTGGCTTGTCATTGTAAATTAATTATCTAATCTGTCCATAGTATTCTATATCATGCCTTTATATACTTAGTTCATCATTTGGCATGACCAGCACAGCATGATTTGACTGGCTTTCCTTCCTGTCGAGTTAATTCTACTTTTTTGTTCACTGAAATACAAACGAAAATGGCTCATTAGTCATGTATTTTTTACTGGTAATTCATGATTTCATGCACAGGTAATAGACCTCTTTACCTTCCTTGTTTGTTGACCCATTTCAGATCACGTGATGCTACCCTTGGGAATTGTTTCTTTCACATGTAAATGATATAACACGTTCATCATAAAAGAACAATTCTCAAGGGAATGACACGTGGTCTGAAATGGGCAATTTGCATACAGAGGTAAAGAGATCTATTCAACAGTTTGAAACCAGGAGAATACCACTACTATACGACAACAAAATTTGCACAGGCTTAGCCTCGATATGCTGTAAAAATATTCACAAATTCCAAGCCAAGCACAGCAAATACTACTGCTAAACAATAGAAAACGCATTTGAATTTACTCCGAATTATCGAAATTATCCATGTGCAAATGCGCCTTTTGTCAAATTGTAAAGCGGTGCTAGGTAACATGAAACTGAAGATGTGACACTGGAGTATTAGAATGGGTAGCAGAGCAAGGGCCTGCAAGAGGTTAAAATGTGTAGACTGGAAGAATTGGCATGCATGGTAATTAGTTGCAAACATAATGATACTAGACGCCATCAAATGTGACATGATGTCATTGTTGCTAGGAATGACTGGGACCTGACCCTCCAATTTGAAGACCAAGATGCCAAAAAAAAAGAACTGTTTGAATTTTTAGACTCAGGCTTTCCATATCTCTCGAATTTCAATGCAAACCCTCACCCTAGCGTTTAAACCTTTATAGCAGGGCAAAAAGGGTGGGCTGGTAACATTTGTTTTAAAGTTTAAAGAAAATACATCTTTTAAAAGGGAGGACGGCAGCCCTTCCCTCTAAGTATGTCCCCTGATAGCACTTATTGCAACCATCCCAATGCAGTATACACAAATGCTAGCAAAGACCCGGGGGGAGGGACTCCCTTAGAAAATGGATAGGGGTGCTCGACGAACAGTTTTGAAAATGACCCTAAAAGGTACGCATAAATTAACTCAGATACTGATTTCAGACCGTAAAAAGTTCGACCACATTTAAAAAATTTTCAATATGTATAATCTTAAGTTTGAAAACTGACCCTAAAAGGTATGGTGCCAGTTCGAGACCCTAACAGGTACGCGAGGGTCTTATTTTCTACCCTAAAAGGTCTGTCGAGCACCCCTATCCATTTTCTAAGGGAGTCCCCCGCCCCCCCCCCCGGGGAGCAAAAACAGCCTGCAGGTCAGTACAGACAAAAATCAAGCCTGTAAAGTTCTCATATTTTTGCATGAAGGACCTGTGACCTTTTATGGCAAGTATTTCATGGCATGTAATCTCACCTTTAATACCACCACCTATTTGCTTGCCCTGGCGTTGTTCTGTTTCTTCCAGTCCTCTTAGTATTGCTTGTTCAAATGTGATGGAAGCCATACGACAGAAATATGCTGCAACATTTTCACCTAAAACAACAAACAGCCTTGAATGTCTAAGATATAACTTACAATCATATCACTAAGGGGCTGGGGGGGGGGGATATCCGATCAGGATAATTTTTTCCTTCTCAATGCTCTGCAGGGTATTATTTATCAATTTTTTTCTCTCCCCTTACAATAGTGCAGGAATTTTTTTTTTTATTCCATTTGTGCTGCACAAAAATGTATTTGTGCAGGAAATTTATTTTCAAAATCAACCCCCGCCAACCCCCCCCCCCCCCCCTCAAAAGTTAAATGGTTGGCCCTTACAGTCTTTACCCTTTACAGTCTCCTGCCCCATTATGAAAGGTTTTTCCATTGAAGCAACTGGAGACAAATGTTGTACTTGCAATGATAGAGACACATGAATAATTGTCCCACAAGGTGTTAAAAGGTCTCCATCATTGCAAGATCAACGTCCGTCTCGCCTTGATGCAGAGGTCTGGCTACCTTTCACGATGGCACAGGGAACTGTGAAGAGGACTATTGAATTAGCAAATGAGAAAAAAAAATGCACAAAAAATAACAAATAAATGAATAAATAAATGAACATCGGACAAATGAATGAGTCAATGAATTATATATTTCCATTCTCAATGCATGATGTTGACCGATAGGTAGATTAAAACAATACAGTAAAAACCCACATAAAACAACAAGTGGATTAAGAACACTCAGGCTGAAATTTGGTCAACAAAGTACCATGATAGTAGATATACGTAAGGACAATATATATAAGATATAAGAACAAAATCAGCCTGAACCGAGAATCATGTGTTCTTTTATGTGGGGTAAATTACTTAATATGTAATAAACTTTTTCTACGAGATAAATAACAAGACAAGGGTTTGGAGGGGTTCTTTTACAAAGATTATTCTAAATAAATTGAACATTTACCTGACTTGGCAGACACAGACCAGAATTCTGCATGTAATTCATTAGCCATTTCTATTGCCTTGGATTCCATTACATCAATATCTCTTTCTTTCTATTGAAAATATAAGGTGATTATCACTATTCAAAGTCACTAAACTTGTAAAGACATAATTTCAAGTCTATCTTCTTTCAAGTCCAATCTCAAAACTCATTTATTTAAATTAACTTTTTCTTTGTAATCATATCCATTTTTTTTACCTGCATGGCTAGAAGAGACTTGACATGCATAAGTGCTATACAAGCCATATTATATTATTATATAAACATTGTTGTGTATAATATACAACTCTCTAATATAAACACTATAATAAATTAGCAGGAAACAGTTAATCCTATTTACTGAAGGTGCCATGTAACATGCAAATTTACAATTTCATGGACCAGTGATCAAGCAAAGCCAGTGTGTAACTATGGGGCCATTTCTTCTTTTTCAGATGAAATTGTTAAAAATGGATCCAAAACAATAATATTTAACCTAACAGAAGTCATGCATGTACTGACCGTTTTTAGGCAATTTGGGTAAATTTTAGAAATCACTTAAAAAAGTCATAATTTAGCTGGTTTTCAAATGGCAACCCTCCAACTGACACTAAAAAAATAACAATTGTCAAAAATAATATAACTTACACATAAATCTCTTTTTGTTCCAACCAAGAATACTTCAGGATAACAATTCCTATTGCTATCAAGACATTCATCAAGCCATCGTCTGGTGAGAACAGAGCAGTAGATCATAATAAATTCCTCAATTTTTTTACTAAATGACCAGCCTTGCTATAAGAAAAGTCAGAAGTGAACCCCTAACCATCCCACATGGGTAACTAACATAGCCTCTTCTCCTCAAATAGTTGTGATTCTTTTACATCCCTCATATACATTAAATGTGAGTGGAGAGGCTGGACCACGATTTAATGTCCTGATGTGAGAAGATGTGAAGGTCTAACCTTTATAATAATAAAGTATTTTTTCAAACGAGGGTATAACAGGAAATAGTGTAGGAAATAGTTCACAGATGTAACTACAAATGTGGCACCTCCTCAATTATTTCAAGACCCCTTGCTATCAAGACATTCATTAAGCCACCGTCTTGTGAGAGAACAGAACAGTATATATTATTTAAATAAATATAGCTATTTTTTGACTAAATGGCCAAGTATTGATCTTACTAGGGCTCAAACTCTCAGGTTTCAAATTCAATAATCTACAAATAACCAACTAATATTGATGTGTTTGTATGTTAACATTACCTTGTGTTATCTAGACTAATAACACTTGTCATGTCAAACACTAGCATTATCACTGAAATACAAAACATGACAACAGTTAGCTACAACATAAATTATAAAAACCCATGAAAATTAATGAGAATTTCACCAGACATCATGTCTGAGACAGGTACTGTAAATCTTTTTCCTGATTTGCATAACTTTCAACTTGAATTTTCTCTGCCTGATTTACTTTTATCTTGAGAATTTTGATAAATCATGAAAAAACTTATGATCTATATGAGATATATAGTGGCTCATCTATCGGCTTACCTCGCCACTGTATTTCCCAAACAGATCAGTTCCTCATATATATATTACTTATAGAAATTTTAAAAAGCTGATTTTGATGACAGAATTGTTAGCCATGTTCCAATGCATGTTATGACAAGAGTATAAGCATTGTAATGCTTAAGGCATCTAATAAAAATCAATGTAAATCATGCAGCTCGTGGGCTCATACCATGGGCTCCTCTGTAATAAGCAGCAGCCATACATTTAAACCTTTCTTGTCCAGCTGTGTCCCATCTGTAAAGAAAATCACCATGACAACACATAGATGACAGGAAAACTACCTTATTAAGTACGTAAACTAGTACTGTATAGGAAATATTTGATGAGGTTATGTCATATGTTATCAATGGGAGGGGTGGGGGGTTCTCTCTAAAGTTGTCCAAGTGGTTGGGTTGATTGGTGGCCCCCTTAAAGGTATGCACAGATAAAAAAAATGATAAAGCCTTGTTGATTTCAACCCCTAAAATGTACGGCTGTGCGATGTTCTTGCCAGCCAAGCTTACTTTTAGCAACACAGCAGAAAGCAGAGTAAACAGGTTCCCATTTAAATCTGTACTTTCCCATTTAAATCTGTACTTATGTAACTTTTGTTGATGTGTGCTAAACAAACAGATCAACCAATCAGAGAAGTTCACTTCAGAAATAATATAATCTGATTGGTTGATTTGTGTGTTTAGCACACATCAACACAATTTGCATAAGTACAGATTTAAATGGGAAAGTACAGATTTAAAAGGGAACCTGTTAGTAGTAAAAATGATCCTTACAGGTACGGAATTATGTTACGTAACTGATTTTTGAGCCAGAACTAAAAGGACCCTAAAGGGTACGCCGATCACCCCACGGGTATGTAATGAGTACAGGAAAAACCATCACTAACATGCACCATTCCTGTTAAGGTTTTCTGAAGAGTGCATGAGCAGGACAAGACAGGTTTTTAATTAACCCACTTGTGAAAAGCCATCCTGCTCTGCTGATGCCACTCTTTCCAAAGGCTTTTTAAAAAGAGAGAGCAGAGGAGAAAATACAAAACAAAATTCTGACAATAACATGTCTTACATTTGTAAATTTAAATCATGGTCTAAGATCTTGAATCTTTCCACTTCAAAGTCCACACCAATAGTAGCTTTATAGTCATTATCAAATGCATTACGGACAAACCTGAAATTGAACAGAAAAACAAATGTGATATCTAGATAACGTGTGCAGTCATAAAGTGAATAACACTCTTTCCAGGTCTGGAAAACTATTAGATCATCAATTATTAACAATTAAAAATGGTATTTTCCTAAAACAGGCATGTAAAGGGGAAATCAAAATTATCCCAAAATTAACATTGAAGATTGATTTTGGCTTTTCACATGACACTTTAAAAGTGTCAAGCACAAATCACAAGAATTGCTTGATCAAAATCTCAAACAGAAAAATATTCTTCATAAATCATTCAATTATAATTTCAAGAGAAAATACCTCAGCACATTCCTGTTAAGTTATTGGAAGTTTCAGACATGCACATACCTATTAATGAGGCAAGTTTTTCCAACAGCAACATCTCCTATGACTATGGCTTTACACACTTTAAGCCTGCAGAAGGAATAATAAATGTTCTTAAAATGAAAGATCAGTTTAGAGTAAATTATAAAAATCTTTTTTTGTATTTACAATTAAATTAATGCACAATATGCAGTGAGCTAGTAGCCTTATACCTTTTCTATCAATAAAACCAGGTAACAGAAACCTTTTTCTGAAGCATCAAGTAAATTACCTTTATTCTTGGTGTAAAAATATTGACATGCCATTTTACAGTGCGACTACTGAAACCGGGGCCACCAAAACATATTTATCCAATCACGATCGAGAATATGAACAATAGAGTCTCTACAAATACTTTTTTGCTTAAAATGCTAATAATTTTCATTATTTGTGAACGGAATAGATAAAGATTGAATAAGAAACATCTTAG
>JAUPMH010202732.1:1419-11493 GCA_032270665.1 Metridium farcimen
CTTTTGCCACAGTATTCACATCAGTCACGCCATCCAAATCTGTCACATCATCCACTTTTGTCACAGCATCTACAGCAGTCACACCATCCACATCTGTCACATCATCCACTTTTGTCACAGCATCTACATCAGTCACACCATCCACACCTGTTACAACATCCACTTTTGCCACAGTATTCATATCAGTCACACAAGCCACATCTGTCACAACACCTGTTTTTGTCACAACTTCTTCTGTCACGTGATCTGTTACTTCAAATTGCACTTCTGTCACAGCATCTACATCAGTCATGACATCCAATTTTGTCACAACATGTTCTGTTGCATAATCTGTTACTTTTGATACCACTTCTTTCTCAACATCTTCTGTCACAACATCCACTTCCGTCACAATGTCATTCAATTCTAAAGATTCTTCCCCCAATAGTTCCTTGTCAGATATATTTCCTATGGTATCCTGCAGTAAAATCTTGTCAACATGCAGTGATTTTGAGTGTCCTTGAGATATATGCTCATTCACTTCTCCCATCCTCTTTTGAACACTTCCATCTACCGAGTTGTCGTCACATGCTTTTGTTACAGAATCCCTTGAACCAATTAAATCTGCTGTACTATTATCTCTAGTTTGCTCTAATGCTTTTCCTTCAGATTCAATTCCACTCCTGAATGACAGCGGAGGCTTAAACATTTGTTGTTGACATGACTCCTTTTGCTCAATAACATTTCCACCAGCATCTGAAGTTAAGATGTTAGCATCTTCTGTTGATGATAAAGCCGATGAAAATTGATGTTGATTGAGTGAGCTTTCATTTCCATGTTCAACAGTTTCAGATTCCATTTTTAAACTTGATATTTCCTGTGTTTCTTCATTTGGAGGTCCACTTGATGCACAACCAAAATGCTCTGGTAAAGACATAGGAATTTTAAATCTGAGTTCATCAGATGATTCCATGTTGCTATCTTGTTCTGGGATGCTTTCTTCATTAGCAGTGGGTTTAAATATCCCAACCACAGTAAACTCCATGTCTCTTGACACTTCATCATCATCAGCTGGGACTCTGACAGTCAAATCTTGAGAAAATAAATAGCTTGGGTTTGTAGAATCTAGTGTTGGTTTGGGTATTGATTTAGAAGATAATGGTGATTTATTCTCCTCCAGTTTCTGTGTAAAATCTTTAGAAAAGAAATGAATTGGATTGGTAGGACCTAATGTCGAGTCATGTGCTGTCTTTGAAGATAATGTTGATTCATTCTGCTGTGATTTCTCTGTAATATTTTGAGAAAATAAATGACTTGGATTGGTAGACTCTAATGTAATGTCAGATACGATATCATGTATTGATTCAGAAGATAGACATGGTTGGGGTGTAACAAAGCAATGATCTATTGGTTTATTAGGCAATTTATTAAGTATCTCTTCACTTTCAACACTTGGGTTGCTTGTCATTTGTGAATCAATGCTGTGATGTGCTGTGTAGCCACTGGCATCATCAGCTATGCTCTCATGTGAAACCATTTTGGGTGGATCAGTAGTTGATATTTCCTTCATCTCAACATCAGAGTGTTTTGTAACTACACATTTTTGTTTAGTACTGGTTTGTCTAGCTGTTGAGTCTGGCATTCTCGAAGGGAACAATAGTTCAGAGTTTTCCATTTCCACATCCTTGTCTTGTTTTGCAGACAATGACTGACTTGTTTTGGAATCTTCCATTTTTGAAAGGTGTTCTTGCTCTTTATCAATGCTCATTTCAGGGGATAAATTAGATGTTCCTTTTGTGTCTACATTGTTATTGTCAAAAGTTAATTGAGAGGAACTCATTTGCTTTAGAAATGATACAGAATTAGCAAAGGTTCTTGTTGGATCTTTTGATAATGTTGTTGATGATAGTTGATTTTCTTTATCTCCACATACATTCACTGAGTCTTTAACTGTGTCAGACTGTTTTTTCTTTTTCTTCTTTTTCTTCTTCTTTTTAGTTTTGAGTTCCTCAACTGGAGGTGTGTCAACTCTTTCTTCTACTGTGTACAGTTCATCTACATCCATGAGAGCCTGAAGGATTTAAAACATGCTGTGCCATTAATATTAGTGCAAAATTATAAAATAGTTTCACATCTATCAACATACGTACTGTTATTATAGGTAGGATGTACCTTTATTCATGTGAACATTTTCTTGACATTTAAATTAATAAATGTATATACTAGGTACTAAATAAATATATAGTATTTTTAGTGATCTTTATCACCATGACCAGCAATGTTAAAATCATTACTAGTCTTAAAATAATTCTTATTATTGGCTTATACTGTACAACACTGCAAAACATATGTCATACTATCATTTTGGTTGACCAAACAAGTCACATGGGTAGTTTGACTGTGAACAGTTAAGGTGGTAGCCTCATAATCATATCTATTATTTTCAGTTTTCAATGACATCATCAAAAATATTTCAGGCAGTTTCGGAGACCTCAACATAATAAAAGTACTTTCATGTGAAAGAGTGAGTAAAACTATGTAATTTTGCAAAAATTCAAGTCAAACCGTTGAGTTTTTGCTGCCAAGATATGAACAATTTCATATGCTATATTTTTGGTAAGAATGTATGGAGTCACCATATTGGTGTAAAGCTTGTGTACACCAACATGGCGGACAAAAGTTCAGGTGTCGAAATTACAATTTAACTCAAACTAAAATGCTTTAGAGGTGAAAAGTTTAATCAACAAAGTATTTCGTTTATGTACCAGTTAAAAAAAAAGGTGACATTTGTGGCTAATATTTTACAACTATTTACTGCTCTAGAAAATGCGTGACAATGTTGCGTGACGTAAATTTGGATTCCAATATCTCGAGAATGAAACAAAAAACTAAAAACTAAAAAACTTTCATAATAAATTCTTTATCTACAAAATATTAGACACACCTGCGATTTATAGTTTAGATTTTAGGGTTTTGATGATGTCACATGAAAACCGAGAATAGTTTCTTGTACTTACTAAGTTCATGTGTTTATCAAAGGCAATCACATAGCCTGTCAGCACACTTCTAAGACCTTTGTACTTTCTTATCCATACCTGTACCTTGTACCGTTCTTTTAGACATTTATAGAGTATATTGAATGGTCCAGATATGCACTCTGCAAAAAATATAATATCAGAAATGTACACAAAAACATAGAGGTAGGGATGAATAGGGGAGAGGAGGGGGGACAAAGGAACATTTATTTTGACAGGTTGTATGTAGAAAGCTTGTTATTGTTAATGCATCAAATTTGTTCTCTGCCAAACGATGAGGGAGGGGGGGGGAATATGGCAACACAGAGGATAAATGGAAGGGGCAAGGAAGGGGGAACGAAGAAGGGAGGGAGGGGGAAGCGTGGGGAGGGAGGGGGAAGAGTGGGGAGGGAGAGGGGGATCAGAGGATTGAAGGAGGGAATAGGATACACAACATGCCATATATTGGAAACTATCAATTCCACTCGACGGAAAATTGAAGTTACCTTCCATTCTTTCTAAGAGGTTCTTGTGTTTTTTCTTCCATCGTTGCTCTGTTTGCAAAGTCTTCTCAGCTCTCTCTTCACTTAAGAACGGCGACGTTTCTCCACTACCTAACACTAGGTTTTCTTTGACTTCTTGTTGCTGTGCTATTGCTGCTAGTCTTGTGCTGATATCGGGTGGTTTAAACTCAGGTTTCAGGTTTTTAGCTCGCCTGTTTGGTCCAAGAGATTCGCGTGTTGGGACAGGGGTCGGAGTTTTAGCCTTTCCTTCTTTGATAACTCGTGCATATTCAGCGAGGTTGTTAAATACTTGGATATTAGGAATAGGAGGCTGCAATTCGTGCGTGTATAAAGCCCTTAGTGGGTCGAATTTGTCAGAAAGAAAGTCTAAAGCTTCGACTTGATTATAACGTGGGACTTCTTCCGCCATTTTGGCTTCATTGGTTTCTAGTCTTCGCGCGCAGTCATTGAACACAGGGAGTCCACACGTTATTTGTCGATTTTGTTTACTTACAAAAAAACAAAACAAATAAAAATCAATCAATCTTTAAATCAATCAATCAATCTATCGTCAATCAATCAATAGCGAAACTACAGCAGAAACTGCCGAAATATCAAGACATCAATGTGTATTAATTTTGATAGTTTGTAGTTATGGGAACAAGGTTGTTATGAGCCTGGTCTGCCTGTGTTTTCATTAACCTGTTAAACACTCTATCACTCTTTAATACTCCAATTTCTCGTTGTTGCGAGGACGCGTCTTTACAGGCTTAGCCTCAATTTAATGATGTGTATCTATTGTTTGAAGCCAACGCTCGAGCGTGCTTTTCTTTGTGCTTTTTCAGCCGTTTGGGAATACAGGCTTAGCCTCAATTCGGAGAAAATGTAAATGTTTCCCCGTGCTTTCTTTTGTTATGTCTTATCCATTTGGGAATCTCATCACAAATACGTCTGCTGTCATATAAGACAGCGGTAAATCCAACGAACGTGAACATGGACTATTCCATCGTGTTTTTTTGTTATTTGACTATCTACTTAAACTAATACACTTTGTTTCACTTTAATCTTTCACTTTAATCTTTAAAATACATATGAATAATCAGTACAACCTGGAAAGTCAAGCATTCATTTCAAACTTAGGCCTCGTCTACACGAATCCGATCCGGCTGAAACCGCATAGAAATATTTGCGTCCACACGAATCCTGTTGATCGTTTCCAATTCAAAAGTATGCGGTTTCGGTGACCGGATTCACTGGATTCGTGTGGACGATAGGCCGATTCGCATAAAAAAGTATGCGGTTGCAAAAGTATTCGGATCCGTGTAGACGGGGTCTTACACAACATGTCTATTTATATTCTGACAAATCAATTGAAGAATGAAAAGTATACTGTATGCAAGCCCATAGTAGGGTAAAGATATCTTTGGGACCAGACTTACAAAATCTTTATCGTACAACCAAAAATCTCGTTATCCATAGATTTCATGCAAGATGTCGAGGTTCATGGAGAATAGGTCATTCTGGAGTGCTTGTACAATTTAATCTGCTGTTGCATTTTGGTGGTTTTCTGATATTTGACTGGATTTACAGTGAGGAAACTCAAACCGTGAACACTTGACTTCTTTCATGTTATTGTTTTCTGAACCTTCTACTGCTTCAAAACCTCTAAAAATGAACCAGTGAGTTCAAATACACTAAGCGTTGATAATAAATCTTATTTCTAATCTATTCTTTCCTGGGATGTGGGTTAGAAAAAGGAACAAAAAAGTAAAAGTGTTCACGGTTCAAGTGTCCTCAATGTAAATCTGAGGGGGCCAGGCACCCCTACTTTTCCCCCCGGATTCAGAAAATTTTATTTTAATGCTTATTTTTCTCTCATTTTCCTCGGAATCTGGAGGGAAAAGAAGGGACTGTTCGCAGTCTAGTTATTATTGGATTAGGTATTTTTTTTAACTTGAAATGTTTTACAATAGATTAATCATTTTGAAAAAAATCGATAATTAGTTTCAATATTCAAATGTTGAAGTTTAGTGTGTTGATTGTGATGTTTACAGCATCAAATTGCTGTAACTGTTATGATAGACAAATCAATAAGACAGGTACATTGAAATAGATTTTATTGTCTTATGGTGGCTCAATAATTTACACCTTATAGCCGCAGCTCTTACGGCGGCCACGAGCACACTCAAACTTACGTCCCTTAGATCGCACAAATGGCCTGTAAAGAAAAATAAAGATGAGATTGTTAACACAGGATTGATGTTTCATACTCCAGCTTAGAGTACTTCATTGTTCTGATTAATTTACCTACAATAAGGCTAAAGCAGTATAACAAACACCTAGAAACTAAACTATTCTAATCCACAAGGATTGGTTTGTTTTGTGTTGCCAAGGGTATCAGCTATTAGAATTAAAATCCAATCAATAAAGCAAAACTAAACATATGAAAAATAATAAAACAAACAATGACATCTCTTCTTCAAAATTAAAGTAATGGGTCTAGTGGCCTTAGTATCATCATGCTTTTTTGCCATAAATGTTAGCTCATTGTCTACATCAGAGTTCACACTGTCATCATGTGCCCTTTGGGCTTAAGAAGACCGTCGTGACGAGTTATCATCATATGCAGACCAGAAAAAACCTCACTACACATTTTTCATGTGTAAATAGTCAGTGGTGGTATGTTTTTTCATTCACCAGTATTACATCATAAAATGGTCATAATGTTGTGGAATCACAATTTAAAATGTCTCTGTGTATGCTGGTTCCATGTGTGCAGGATTTTAATTTTTTCCATTGCGAGTACTCTTATTTACCATGGCTCTTGACTGATCAGAGCGCAAGACAATCTACATTTGTGGTAAAACTCATGTCACACTTACTTAGAGGAGCTGTGTGGTACACCAGGTGCAAGACCAAAGTGTTTCTCAGCATCTCTTGCCTTTCTTGGTCCTAAACAAAACAAAAATAAGCAACTTTAGAATAATTTTCTTTCCATGGAGTTTGTTTTATGTTAGGTCACTGTCTACATCAGAGTTCACACTGTCATCAGGTGCCCTTTGGGCTTAAGAAGACCGTCGTGACAAGTTATCATCATATGTATACCAGAATAAACCTCACTACATATTTTTCATGTGTATATATTTTATCATAAGGGTATGTAATGTGATCTGCAGTGGATCATATATATGCAAACGTTGAGAAGTATATTGCTTTCTTTTTCAAATATCAAGCGATCATGATAATGTTTAGTGATTAATAGTTACACCAGCAAAGATGAGTAAGTATATACCAAACGTTTCCTTCTCTATCAAGTTTCCAAGTCATTGAAATTATTAAAACATTATTTCATTTTCAAGATGTTTCTCAAAATTGAATTCATTTATATTTTGGATGTGACAGTGCTTTAATCACTGTCAAAAGAAATATAAAAAAAACATTTATTGTCAATGAGTAAAATACCTTGTAAAAGAACTGTGTTTTGACCAAGAGGGGCACGCAATGCAAGCTGGTCAAAAGTCATGATTTCTCCACCAGCTTTAAGGATCCTGGCACGGGCAGTTTCAGTCACACGCAGAGCGCAAATCTAATAACAAAGGTTTACAATCAGCAACATCATCACTAACACTATTCTACTACCATAAAACAAATATTTTGGTTGCTATTTATGCAATGAATAATAAAGGTATCCATAGAGTAATTTATAACAAAGGACAAAGCATCATGGAATAACTCCAGAATACCTAGACACTTAATAAATCCATGTAGCAGTTCTCTTTGTAAACCACATAATAACACAATAGTTTCTATTATTATTCATATATTATACCAAGTGGCCAGATATTCTTAAGTTAAGCCGTTTACTTTATGTGCAGCTCATTTTTGCAAAGAGTATATGATATGTCACATTGAAAAATATATCTTGTGTATATTTTAAAAAGCATTGTAGAATAACCTTCAAATGTGCAAACTGCAGCACACGGCGATATTGCTGTATGCAACTTTTCGTTTATTAAGTGTGTTATAGGATGATATTTTATGTCAATGTTATTACCTTGATTGCAGGGACTTCAAAGATTCTCTGATCGTCAGTGATGGTACCAACAACAACCACAGTCTTGCCGTCCATGCCAGCAGATCGCATCTTGCGAACCTGAAATACCACATTGAAATCTGAATCTTAGCTATTTTTTATTATGATCAGTTAACATTTACTATAAATCATCATATCTTCTGTCATTCAACAGAATTATATCTTAACAAACTGATTTACTTATTGTTATATGAAAGTAGCGTGCTGTACCGTATATTCGTATAGATTATATAAATAACTGTCCATGAGTAGAATTCACTGGCCACTAGACCAGACGAGAAAATGTACAACTCTCAAAGTGATAAACATTTCGCTGAAAATATTTTGTTCAAGGCCTTAAAAACTTCATATAATTATTTCACACTCTGAATATTAAAAATCTGCAGTAGTAAAATGATTAATAAATTTTGACTTACGATACGAGAGAGAGCTAGTGGGGGACGAGTTTTGCGACTCATACAAAGTCTCTTGAGGACGACCTTATTGAAGGGTGCATTTGTACGACGGGCCAGGAAACGGTAGAGCTAAAAATAAGAAAATTCATAAGTCAGTTACAAGGAATACGAGTGCTTAGCTTTGCCGCAAATTTACTACAAACCTTCACAAGCAACCTTATGTAAAGGTTCTGTGACACTGGCTCCCGACGATAGTCCTTCTTTTTATGCTTGTGTCGAATATCAATCCCCTTTAAAAATAACACAGAATCATAAAGATGTTATTATATTTTCAGGCTTTGATAGTGAACATAAGAAATATTTAACGATTGATGTAGATTGAAGAAGATATTTGGAGCTTCTTTATCCGAATCCGTACTCACCATTTTTGAGGCCGAAGAGGACGAAATCGCGCGATGCTTTCTGGGAAGTGTGATTTTCTTATGGACTAAAAAGTACTATGGAGGGGAGGGGAGGGGAGAATCCCGCAAATTAAATAAGTTTTTACTGTACTTTAAAAAAAGTAATCCAAATTTAGTTATACTCACACATAAATCTATAATTTTAAAAACGTTTCTTATTATCAATGCGTCGCAAGTAGACCATAGTTTAAGCTTATAGAGAAACAAAACAATTGCTATTTGAAAACTCAGAAAATAAAAGTTTAGCAGAAACAAATTAATTTTAAATGTATTTTACATAAATTGAACTCTTATTAGAAATTTTTAGAAAATATAGTGCATAAAAAACGGATATTGTTTTATTTGTACAGACTGAGGTGGGCATCCTGTGTTATGATAATCAGCAGTAGGGTGGGGTGAGTTGAGTTTTGCTTAAATACGTGGACAACATGGCGGGTTGTTGGGATATTGAGCTTTAGTGATTTTGCTTCTTTTGCTTCCTAAGCGAACTTCGATCTCGCTTCAAAATGGCTATCCATCGTCCTACATTGTTTAACCTCATGAACTGCATCGTTGGTGTCAGTATTTTAGCCATTCCGTTCTGTTTTCATCAGGTTTGTAATAAGTCACATTGAGTTGTAGACAGTTGGTAATCCGAGGAAGAAACAAAACAATCGTTGTGTTTCTCACATTCTTGAAACTTTCTGTATATTTTCTCTTTGTGAAATGATAATTTCATGCCTTTTTGACTTGTTTTAATACACGAAGAAAGTAAATATCGATAATGACGCTATAAGACATGCGATGTACAGCTTGTACAGCTGCATTTTTTTCAGTTTCGAAATTAGTCTAAATAAGCTTACTACCCTTTCCATTTAAATTAAACGTCCATTAAGTAAATATATATATTTACTAGTTTATTTCTATGATTTTATAATAAAACATATCGTTTTTTATTCAAATGTTTGAGGTAAACTACACAGTGAATTCAGTACACACAGGCCATTTCTTTTCATGCAACAGCGAATATTCTTACACAAATATTGTTTCCCTGACAAAATGGTTTATCGGTTACGTATGCTTCAATGTACTTAATGTAATCCTTAAATCTATTTTGCAACTCAATGAAAACTTATGATAACATCTAAAAGCAAATGCAAGTTTTTTTTGCCCTGCCTGGATGTGCTATTCACATTCAACAAAGCCTTTACTGAGTCAGACAAACATGTACATCATCCAAAAATAGGCAGTCTGCCACTGCATGTGGCTACTGTAAATAGTGACACAAGAGGTCTAGAAAACAAACATTTACGAAACTGAACAGCAACTTTATTTTGGTAAATAACTTGATCTTGCAACCATGTTTCTGAGTTAATTTAATATTGTTGTAAAATCTGTAGTATCATGCATTTTCACATGCTTTTCAAATTGAAAACCAGGCACAGCTTACAAGAATGCATTTACAAGCGCTAAAACATTTCAAAGTTACAGCCAAACCTACAGAAGCGTTCCTATCGAAGTTGGAAGGTTCGATTTATTCTTCCAAACTTGATTTGAAATTTGTTTTGAAATTTGCATAAATGAATCAAAACTTGTAAGTTTCAAAAACCGCCTCAAATCAAAACATTACTTTCAATGTTTTTTTGGACA
>JAUPMH010202843.1:0-11484 GCA_032270665.1 Metridium farcimen
AATTTTTTATAAGGTTGTGGATTTCAATCTGTTGTTTGATTTAGTTTGTTTTTGAAAAAACCTGTACTTTGAGGTGAATTGTGTCCTGTATATCCTTAAACAAAACTAAAATATTAAAGACTACTAAAGATATTAAAAAGTATTACAATAACAATGCATTACAATTAACTGAATTGAAATATGACAACCTGATATAGTGCAAACAATACATCTGTGAAATAAAAATGTCTAAATAGTACGATATAGTGCTAATTTTAAAAACAATAGGGAAATAATAGAATTAGAGAATATTTGCACAATTTTGTTTGCTAAGTTTTTCATGGATATATTGCACTCACTCTATTGTTCTTCACTGTTAGCTTCATGCATTTTCAAATGCATGAGAGGCTAACCTGGGAAAAACAACAGTTATTAAAATTGCTCGCCATATTTCAATTTAGTGTATAATTATAGGCATCACATTATCAAAAGTTGGTACCTTGTTCCACAGGGCACATTTTTGACTTCATCAGTTTGTAGGGTTGACTGTACAGATCTGAATGATGTGATAAAAGGTACCATGAAGTGATACCCAGGCCCACTCGTAGTTGCTAACAAAGCACCACCCTGTGTTGATAAAATATAAAGTTATTTAACACTGTCCAGATAAACAGACATTTTGATTATTCATAACAAGCCGGACCCAGTACATAATTGCATGGCACCGACTTATATTAAACAATAGGCTGTGGTAGCATAGCGGAGTGCTTCTCAAGTCTTCTTAAAATTCCCAAGTGCTCTTTAACTCGATAGAGCACTGCTGCAGAGTTTTCTATTTCCCTTATAAAATATTCAGTAGTTCAAATTAAACAAATTGACGCTCCGTGCACTGTTGAGTCATAGAGAACGCTTCTCAGCCAATCAGAGCATGCAATTCATATCAAATATTTTATAAAGTACTTTACAATAAAAGCAAACACAATATAACAAATATAAATAAAACATTATGCACCATTATACAAAGATATAAACAGTCAATTTAATTAAACTAGTTATATATTAATCCTAAAAACGAAAACAAAAAAAACAAAACACAATACAATACAACAAAACAAACAAAATAGAACAAAATTTCTATATGTGAACAAAGTATACATTCTACTTGATACTACACTCTGCTTGACAGATGTGTCTAGAAGAGAAGGTAAAGAAACCTTGGCATGGAGCTGCTTGAGCCTGTCATAACTTTGGACAAATAAACCAGTTTCAAACCCATAATAACCAGTTTGAATTACAACATATGTAATAAATTAAAGTGATGTTTTAGTGACATCATACATTTGATAGAATATCAAGGTCTGTGCAAAGGTTTCTTTTTAAAGAAATGTTTACCAAGTAGAGTAATATGACACCTACCCTATAGTAAACACCTATATGACCTAGAAAAAAAAATATAAACAGTCAATTAAATTATACTAATTGTATATCACAGTGAGGACACTAATTGAACTGTGAACACTTAGAGTATTGTATTTACTTTTTTAAATCCACATCCCTTGAGCGAATAGATAAGAAATAAGGTTTATTTTGAATATTTAGAGTTTTGAGCTCAATGCTTTATTTTTGGAGGTTTTGAAGCAGTAGAATGTTTAGAAAATAATAACTAAAATTAAGTGTTCATGGTCCGAATGTCCTCACTATAACCCTAAAAAAAACCCAAGACAAACATAATAAAACAAAAATATTATATGTGAGTATATAAACAAAATAACTAAGTTTAGTGAATATTAATGAGTGAACAAATAAATGGGTGAGACAGGACAGAAAAACTATTTAGAAAGGGAAGACAATAAAATAAACTAGTGAGATTCTCAATTTGTTCCTATCTATTTCCATTAAATGGAAATAGATAGGAACAAATTGAGAATCTCACAAATATGGATTAAACAGGGATAAAACAATCATCCTTTTAGCACTTTTAACTGGTATCTGCCCCATAGAAGCTTTCATCGTATTTAGAAGCTTACAAGGTGTGATTGAAGCTTCGAAAGAAATCAATCAACCTTATATCAATATAGCAAATATATAATCAATCAAATCTAGAGAGATAAAAGGATTGAACAAATTGCTTTTAACTTAAGCTATATCTTTTACATTTTTTTAAGTCCACTTGATTAAAACGGCGCACAAAGTTATACAAGTTAATTTTATTTATTTATTTATTCAAGAAATTATTGAGATTCGCATTGTTCGCCACAAGACACGTTCGCCACAAGACACGACAGAAAGTTCTGCAATAACATGGTACGCGCGATTGTCCTAATTTTCTCAGAATAAAAACTAGAATGCATACTACATCATTCGGACTTACCTTCTTCTATTTTATGCAAAGCAAAGTTAAACATTATGGCAGTTGTAACCACTGCAAATGCTACCACTGCTCCGGCCGACATCTTGGAAATAGGACTAGCATGCTTTGCAATCGCATACTAGTACTAGTCTTCGCGCTCTAAAACTACCACAGGGAGTCCATAATGTCGACGTTTATAAAAGATGGGGTAGGGCGTTGGATCATCGCTCTATAAAAGAACCACAGGTACAATTTTTTTAACAAATTATGAAGAAACAAACATACAAAACAACTTTGGATATTTCGTACATTTTTACTCTAATACTATATTTTAATAATAGAATATTAAAATGGTATTAATGTTTTTTACTGATATATGTTATTATAATTTATTACACATATGATAAAAAATATTAAGTTTCATATCATTATCATTATTAGTTTTGTCAGAATATCATTATTTACATACAAATGATTTCAACATTATCCAAACTGAAAGGTACATCGTTTAGTACTGATTAATTAAGTGCACGTGAACAACATAGGCGTCGCCCGTACTTACTAAGTACTCCCTTCTAGAATAACAAATCATTACAAACATTACAAGTGTATTTTGAATAAATTCGAGACCACTTATCGTAGTTTTAAAATAGCGTGTATTCGGAGCCTTACTGAAAATGTTGCATTAATTGTATTTTCTAGCGGATATTTAAACGGAACTGTCTTAGACCGTTAACGCCTTTTACTGATTGGTGCTGTATATTAGATCGTTTTACTGCATTTACATATGTCACGATGTAAAGTCTTTCTCATGCAAGAAGGTTTAAAATCCTACAGTGGAATCCCGCCTTACGGCCACCCGCTTAATACGGCCACCCCGTTATTGCGGCCAGTTTTTTAGGTCCCGACGTAAAATGTCCATACATTTTCTATAAAATTTACCCGCTTAATGCGGCCACCCCGTTAATACGGCCACTTTGGGCTATCCTTCGGTGATCGGATTAACGGGGTTCCACTTAATTAGGGAAAATAGTCGAACCCCCAAAGGAAAAACTGCATGGTAATTTCATGTGGTTCAATCGTGTCTCTCGATCTACAGCAGAGCCCTAGCCCTGTCGTCTAAAATTTTGGGTTAGAGACAATTTTAAGCCTGAAATTTTTTTTTTCCTTTCAAGTTTATTTTTTTTCTTTTGACAATATCCTGGACTCAGTTAAACTGAATTGCTAGCACCACAACAGCAACAACAACAAAATGAGATTTATTTACCAATTAATAATATTACACAAATACAATCAAAATTGAAACATATATTTCGTAAAATGATACCATGAATATCGGTATCTAGTGCTGTTGCAAATACCCGTACGCATACTGCATAAAGAGCTGTCACGTGACTTTATTATATATTTATACAAAGATAAACGAAAAAACCGATAATATAAGATAAAAAATAAATAATAATAATAATAACGTTAACAACTATTATAACAGTTATCACTTCAAACAAAGGTATCTAGAAAAAGCAATTGGTTTTAGCGTGAGAAACCCAGGTTTGCCAGCGGTGCCACAAGCCGGTCATTTGAAAAAATCTCAGCGAGTACGCAGTCAGCGCAAAACAGCTTTACTTTAAAAGGCGCATTTTTTAATGTGCAGTTGGTGTTCTGTAGACAAAATATCAGTGATCTTTTTGTTTGAATACTGGAGTCTTTATTTATATTTGATGATATTTATGTTAGTTTTCTGAAATGAACAGCTTGAATATAGCAGTTTAAAACACTAAAGATGAGCTTTTAAAGTTAAAGACTGCTTTGTTGGGAATAAATTATTATCATCATGAACTAAAATTGTCACCATTATCATAGTAATCCTATATATTGTTAATATTATGTGATTGTTGTTTTGAATTATAAATATTCTTATTATCATCATCGTTATACAAGGATTAATTGTACTATTTGATAAAAGGCGCATTTGCACAGGGATAGCCTCAATTCAGAGTAAGTTCAAATGTTTTTTTTTTATTTTATTGTAAGGCGATACCATTTTTACGTGCTTTGCTTGAAATTTGTGAATATTTTGACAACAAATCGAGGCTTAGCCTTTGCAAATGCGCCCTTTGTCAAAAAGTACAGCGGTGATAGATAACGTGAAACTGCAGTATTGAGACACTTGCTCAATGACTCTCATTTTTACTATATAATGTATTTGCGCGTCCTTAGCGATTTTAACTTCAAAACTGTGCTTGTTTACTTTTTCGCTGCGCGATTTTTTCTAGTAAAAATGCACGTTATATTTGCTTCTCCAGAATAAATGAGAACCTGCGTGCATCGCATCGCGATATTTTAATCTACCCAAGAGCGTCCTTCTTGGATAAAAGGATCGCAATCAATTAAGATTTTGTCTTTTTGATGACGAACGCGAAAGGAGCAGACGCAAGCTACATCATTGGGTCACGCAACTTGTATGCCTGTTAAAAACAGTTTTGGCCCAAGGCAGCGCGCTAACTAACCAGCTACATTAAAACTGTCAATTTTTACTCTTTATTCTGTAAAGGATTTATTGTATATTGTCATTGCTAATTAGCCAGCTTTTGGTGAAATGGTTGAGCATTTTTAGTAAGCGGAAGGGCGACTCTTTTGACGTCTGCGTTGAGTCTCCGCATTTCAAACGACGCGCAGTAAAAGTGTGAAGTTATCGCCAAAATCTATTTTCGACAAATATAAAGCTATAAATAACAAATGAAAAGCTACAAGATATTTTGATTAAACTTAAAAATTCAAATAGGATCATATTGGATTATATTAATTAGACAATTTGGAATAACCATGATAACGAAGGTTATCTGGAACTAAAATTCCAGATTTGTTTTTAAAAATGATATCGTGCAATTTTCATTGAAGATTAATGTTCTAGAATATTTGTGCTAATATAGTTTTTTATTGTAATTATAAATTGCTTTTCAAAAAAATCATATATAATTATTTTCTATAGACGCGCTAGAATTTTTATGTATGGAGATGATTTTAATTCACGACGCCATCTTACTGAAATTTGCTTTTCTCCGCTATATAACTTGTAGCTCCATTCTTCAATTCGTTCACATCCACATTTTGTTTTATTTAGTGACTTCTTTCACTGTCACTTTCCTTTTCCCACTATCTTGTATTTCATTCACTTTTTCATTTTCATTTCGTTTACCATTTAATTAAAAAAGTCGCATTTATTTTGATAGCACTTCTTGATTTATTCAAATTGCGCGTCAATTTTGTCACTCACAGTTTCTATAGCTTTTTCACTTTAATTTTCCATTTGTACTATCAACTTTCCCTTATATTTTCAAATTTCCAATTGAAGTACATTTTTAAAGTAGTACTCCATGCATGCCATGATGTTTGCATTGTGACATCCAGTGATTTTTCTTATTGACAACTTTAGGCGTTTGTACTTTTCCCTCTTTTTAAATTTGCCTTCCATAATTTTTACACTATTTTTTGTTTTCAATATATAAAGTATTTTACGAACTGTTTATAAAAACGCGACGTTTATGCATTTTTTTCATAGGCTATTTTTAATCTATCTTTTATTAGTTATTATTCCATCCGCTTTCCACTACTTTCGGTTTTCTATCCAACAGGAATTTAATTGTGCTTGATTCAAAACACTATTCTTCAACGCTCACGTACAAAAACTATAGATTTTTGATGATTAAACGAGACCAGGTGTTTCCCTGGCCGTCTGAGCATTTTGAAATGTTTCAAAACCGCTCTCAAAATACACAACATGGATAAACAATTGCACTAGAAATTACACTCTTGGCAGTTGAATAAATTCTCAGTAATATAAAATGAAAGTAATCTTTATCAAGAATGATATCATATCATAGATTTAGATATAGAGAAAATAAAAAAAGACTATGCGAGTTTTTTAAACAACTCAAAAATGTACGATAAATACAGAAAAATTCAAAAAATTGTGCTACTTTTTAAGAATAATATATATTTTAACGTAGAAGTGAGCCGAAAGTGAGTGCCCAAAAAAGCGACAAATATCGACTAGTCAAACGGTCACGTGACCTACCCAAGTAATCGATAAGAGCTTGGGCTGTGTTGTTCTTTACTAGGCAAGATGGCGGCTATTCACGCTCCGCGGTCTTTTCACGACACATATGATCTCAAAGAAGAGCTTGGCAAGTAAGTTTACTCGTTTCTCACTCGTTCATAAGCCTGTCTATTGAATTCCATGTATTTTGCGAGTAATTATTGATTATTTTTGCTTATTTCTCTACCCAGAGGCGCTTTCAGCATAGTTCGACGTTGCATCAACAAGGAGACGAGAGTCGAATATGCTGCCAAAATTATTAATACTAGGAAGCTTTCGACCAGAGGTGGGTTTGATACACTTTCTAATTAGCCTTTGATATATTTTGCCTTGGTTCAACTCGGCCAAAACGCTACCTGGCCGAGTGAGAGAATTCTCTAACCCATTTTGGGGATACTTTTGGGAAGCGCTGTATTTGTTTATACCCAAACTAGGGCGAAATTTAAATTTATGCTGGGCTCAATTTATATGAATTGGGTTAAGAAAATGCAATGAAAATGACTACTTTTGCTCAAGTTTAAAGAGTATATATGTATTTTTGTAATAAGTACGTAAGGAGAAAAGTGAAAAAGAATTTCGTTTCTGTATTTTGAAGGGTTTGCTTTTTGGGGTTTCTTTTTCGCTATAAATCCAATTTTGAGAAAATTTTATAAACTTTGTACTAAAAGCAAGGTTATTTAGGAGTTAATCCCTGGAACAACTCACGATATAATTTCTTGGTTTAGATCTTGGGGGGAAAATCAAGAATTTTTTATTACTTTGTATTTAATAATGTTACTGATATTTTTTGTGTTTAGATCTGCAAAAGTTGGATCGCGAAGCGAGAATTTGCCGCCTTCTCAAACATCATAATATAGGTAACATTTACTTAATATTTAAGACTTATACTGTCTAAAAGGTTTATAATCCCCTGCTAGAACCCTAGGACTTTGAAATCAGCTGCGTCGTGTACTTTATTCAAATTACTTTCTCAGGTTTTTGTAAAATTGTTGAGCTCAATGACTTGACGCGACTTTTAACAGCGGACTTATTGACTATACTCCATACAATCTTATCGCTAAAGAATGTTATTTTGGATACCTTAAAACTCCAAAAAACTGGGTTTGTAATTCAATTTGTTTTTTGTTGTAATCAAATCGCCGGTTGTTCGATTCTCAATCACTTCGGTATAAAGTTGAGTCAAAATTACTCGGGATTTGTTCAACTCCTCTTCATTGAAAATAGCATTTTTCCTTCGAGCGTTTTGTTTATCTTCGACAGTTTTGTCTTCAGTCATGTTTGTTTGATTTTATCTTGAGCATTTTGGGAAAAGTTTTCAAGTTCTGGGAACCCATTTAGGTGTTGTCAATGCGGGCTTATGATTGACATTTAAAAGGTTTTCTTCACTGATGATTTGTACAATTCTTATAATGTAATTGCTTTAGTAACGGTGGGTAATAAATTCGACTCATTAGAATGTTTACACAGTACTTTGCTGACATCAAAAAGTCTTAAAAAGCACTGGTTTATATAAGTTGAAACGACTCATCCTTATAAACATACTACATTTATTACTTGCAAGATAATTGTAAAGATTCTACTGATTTGCATACAATCTTAGAGACTTATAAATATTTTATGTTAATCAAAAACTTTCCATTAGACCTTGAATATAAACAAAATGGTCGAATGATGAGTGTATTCGGAACAATACCCACATTTCTAATTAATTATTTGTAGATAATTTATATTTGCGATTGGTGTTTAATCAAAACAAGTTTACATAGTTGTTGAAACAGGTGTTATTTAACGTAAGAAGAAACTGTTAGAAGTCCTTTGTACAAAACCACACATTCTTTAATATTGATAATATTATTGCGAGGACCAATATTTTATTTGAACTAGATCATGGAACCATGAGGTTGCGGATTTTCATAATCAGTTGCACCCTGGGGCAGCAGCTTAATCATAACTCTTTCCACTACTAATAAACATTTCACTAGCCTCATATATATGCTACTCATACAGCTTTGATCTGTTGTAGTCTCGGCTGGAGACTCTAGTGTCAGAAATACCATGTCTTTTGCTCTTTTTAATGATATTTTATTTTGCATCAGTGTGTCAAAATTGAAATGACAGATTTTGATCAGTTTGAATTTTTTATTTTTTTTTGGAAATACAACAGAAGGATATATACAAACGTTAAACATCTATGAGAACAATTTAAAAAGTAATACAAAATATTTGTTTATCTGTATGCATTTGTGAGCATTTGATAATGATATATTAATAGTAAAATTGATTTGAACTACATACTTTTTATCATCAATTCAAGATAACCTTTCATTTGATAAAAAGTTGTAATCTTTATACAGTCTGATATTCAGTATTGATATATAAACATGCACTCACACAACAACAAAATTAGATAGAATATGATAGTTTTAATTGAGGACTAAAAAGGCTTTGCTATTAAATATTAATTATTTTAAAAATAAAATGCATATTTTCCATAAGATTGATTTTTTGTTTAGAATTTGTTTTGACTTGAAATAAAATTAATTTTTGTTATATTGTGTACAACATCAGCAGCTACATGTAGTTTATTGTCTCATATAATAATAATAATAATAATAATAATAATAAGTCTTTTATCGATCGCAGTGTAATATCTTCATGACCAAATATCAATAACATTTAAATGATATTTTGCAGAGAATATTTTTACTTCAAATTAGAAACCGTAAAATAACTGGGTCACTGCCAATGATTCAAATTATTTTAATTTAAAACTTGCTTCATTTATGTTTATTGATATTAAATTAATGTAATGATATTGTGTGGTTACATTAAAAGCAACCTATTAACACGTAAAAAGCAAATTGATTATTTAAAGTAACCTATGATTGGTGTATAGCTCAGATAGATCATTTAATATTTAAAACCAGCATCACACAATCATCAAGTCAGCTAGGTCTTATTAAATTGAAATGCTTTTGGTGTATTTGTCCGACTGCGTATCCAGCGTGGTTGGTCCTTGTGGTATAGTGGTTAACACAACGGACTAGAAAGCTGAAACTGTGGGTTCGAGTCCCACTAAGGGGTATTGATTTTTTTCACATGTATCTGTACATCTTAGCCATTTATGTACATACATTACAAGTGTATTGAATTATTATTCAAGATACAGCCGATTTAGAAAAGGTTGTCCACCTGAGAAGACATATATACTAAAAGAAATATCACGTGACTCATTATAGATACACTTTCTGCGCGTGTAGAAAGTCAGGTGCGTTTGAAAGTAATATGGCGGTGAATTCAAACAAGCAGTATCTTCCCTTGCCAGAAGTACCTGACTTTCTACATGCGCGGAAAGTGAATTTAAAATGAGTCACATGATATTTCTTTTAGTATATATGTCTTTTCAGGTGGACAACCTTTTCGAGAACGGCTGTATGTACACTGTGAAAAAGCCTGTATAAAAACAACATGTTCTATGATTGATGCTTTTAGAGGGAATTTAGTACATTCATCATTGTACATTGTATATTGAATTATTATTATTATGTGGGATATAATCACTGAATATTACACTGTGTAGCCAAAAACAAAATTGAGTAAAGTTTTCTATGATTGCATGATGCTTTTAGGGGTCATTTAATATTCTGACTGTCACACAATTAGTATATCAAGGCCTTGTTCATTGATGTACATGGTAGTTTATTAAGTATTATGTGAGACAAGTAAATTGAATAATAGAATGTATAGTGGCTAAAAGCAAAATTGAGTTACAAGTCTTTTATATGATTAATGCTTTTAGAGAACTTTCATTCAGTATTCCAACTGGCTGTCACACAAACTGTCAGTATATCAAGGCCTTGTTCATTGATGTATACATGTTGTATTTTAAACTCAAGTATTATGTGAGAGAAATAAACTGAATAATAGAATGTATAGTGGCTAAAAGCAAAATTGAGTAACAAGTCTTTCTATGATTGATGCTTTTAGAGGTCATTTAGTACTCATACTGGCTGTGACACAGTCACCATGCCCATGTAGGCCTTATCTATCATTATGTTATTTGTGAGAAAAACACTGAAAAAATACTCAGTTGATTACAGAAAATCGCTTGTACTGATTGGCTCAAGATCTTTCAACTATTTTTTCAATAATCACCTTAGTACAGCTTTTTACATACTTTTAAGAATATGAAATAAATATAGTAGCTATAGTATTGATTTCAACTAACATATACTGTAGTTCTGTATTTAAAAAAACAAAATATAAAAAATATATTAATTAAGTTGCAAAGTAGAGCTTCATTTTAAAAAGTGTAGAAAAAATAGTATTTTCAGACTTAACAAATAAAATATTTAAACATTTTGTCTAAGATCAAGTTTGATGCCAAACGTCATTAATACATTTATGATTTAATGACAAATAATTACTAAAGAAAACTGTCAAGCTAAGGGCATTGTCTATAGCACTTTACACTTATTAGTTGATCCCCAAAGTGCAGTCATTGTTAAAAATATATTTACTTTTTTTTCTTTTTTAATTTAAAAATCATAAAAACGTTAAGGAGAATGTGCTGTTATAGCTAAGATTTAATTATCATGCAACCACAAATATGGTATTTTTTCAAAAATATTGTCATTACAATGATATTAATAGACTTTTAGCACTGTTGGTGTGCATTTTTATCTCCAGTGTGCTTCTTTCAATTTGTACTTTGTATGATAATTGATGGCTAACAACATTTTACTATTTTCTGTTTCTGATTACAGTATTGTATCTTTATTTCTAAAGAGAATAGACATTACATTCAAATATATTTTGCCTTACAGTAGATCTTCAAGTTCATACTTTCTATGAAATTCTCTTTACTTCTGTCAATTAACACATAGTAATGTTATTAACACTTTAAATTATGACCTTCTTGAAAGGTTAATCTAATGAGTGATAAATATGTTAATAACAGTTTGGTCTTCATTAGGTCATTAAGGATATACAGGACACAATTCACCTCAAAGTACACGTTTTTTCAAAAACAAACTAAATCAAACAACAGATTGAA
>JAUPMH010203066.1:0-11478 GCA_032270665.1 Metridium farcimen
TGCTGAGACCAAGAAAGATTTTCCATCCATTAATATTCTTGATGTTTTATAAGCAAAAATGCTTATTACCATACAATGTTTATTTATTCATTAAGACGTTCTAACGTCTCAATCTTCTAGCTAGATACAAGTGCCATACTTACTGGGATGACCAACACTCACTACCCCTACATTAAATATTTTAGCACACAATTAGGCTACGTTTACACGGGACCGGATGAATTTTTGACCGGTCAAAAAAACATTCGCTTACGGGTTCCGTTCACACGGGACCGCGCTAAACGTGCAATAATTTGTGCAAATATACTCGTCTGAACATGACGAAAATATTGTTCGGTTCCTTGTGAACAGCATGTCCAGGACGATTTTTTGACCGGTCAAAAATTCGTCCGGTCCCGTGTAAACCTAGCCTTATACTGGCAAAACCGAAAAAATCCTCGTAACATGTCAACGAAAATCCACACTTCAAAAATCAAACTCAACTCACATATAACTTCGCATACTAAGCCTGAGCCCGGATTCAAAAGTTGGACTCAGCGTTTATTGTTTTATTTACATTTTTTCAGTAATCCAGCATGCACCAGTCGAAAGCTGCGTTTTCGTCGGCCCCTTAATTATACAGTACCACTATTGTTTGGTTAGGCCTTTAGGGTAATTGTTTGGAAAGACTATTGTTTTTTAAACCAATCCTAAACGATGTTTCTATTTGGTGCTGACGTCGTCCCCATTTTGTCGACCTTTTCAGCCATTGCCCGATGATAAGCTCATGTGTAACTAAGGGTAACGTCACAAACGTGTTGCCATGGATGCAAAAACAGACTCGACTAAGTCAGACGAGTGGTTATAACCGCTATGCCACCTTATGTTACCTATATATCTCAACACAGCGGTCAAACGACTACGCATGCGTAGCAAAATTTTCACAGCGGTAAATTTGCCATTGTAAACATTAGGAATGTTCAGACTACAGTGTTTGAAGTCGATTTATAAGAAATTCCCTGAATATATAAGCTTGAAGTTTTGTGTACATAACCTTAGTTATATTTTAAAGCTACCATAAGTCTATACTTTTGTATTTTTCTTTATATTAATTTTGAAATTAAAAGCGAAAGTCGATCGTACACTCCATATCGTTTTTTATAGAGTCCGTACGAATGTCAGATTTGTGTGCTGGATCATTTTTCTTGTTTTTTTTTTTTTTTTCGCACATACATAGTCGTTTGACCGCAGTGTCATATATCTCCCTAGCCTCCTCCGCAGGCAACTCTTTTCCGATTATTTCCGTTTCGGGCTTCCTGTGTTACCTATATGGTAGGACGCGCCCGAGGTCGGCCTGCCCGTTGACACAGGAAGCACAGAAATCCGAGAACTAGGGAAGGCATGCCTGCGGAGGAGGCTAATATCTTCCTTGTTTCAGTGCCCAGTACTTCCACAATTGTATCATGACCGACGTTTAAAAATGTTTCTTTATTAATTTTTGTCACAATTTATTTCACTTATTTATAATTGTATTTCACAATAAAGCATATATATTTTTTGAAACTTATTTTTTCGTCCATGCATGCACGTGCCAAAATTCAATTTCAAACTTTGTCGGCACTATCAGCCTCCATTTCTTCGATATAGATCGACAAAGTTCAACGCGATTTTTGCGTCGATTCGACATGGTCCGACATATATTCTTCACTTCCATCCCATTTGTATATCGAGACCAAAGTTTCGCATAAAAATCGGTGTAGGCCAGTAAGTGTATCGAAGGAGCTCATGGTTAAACGGCACTTCGCTATCGATTGGAAAATTGGCGACGACAAAAACTTGAGAATCGGCTGGAAGTAAATCCATCAACCGAGGCGTCGTCGATCGACAGTGATTGATTCTCAAGTACAACAACCCTTGACACACGTGGATAAATTGGCTAAGACCTTCGTCAGTTAGTAGACTACTATAGCTTGCGTCCAGGATTTGTAGATTTTCGTACTTAGCCACGGCCATTTGCTCCAAAACGTCGTCCGTAACCCCATGTCCGTACCCAACACAACAGAGCCTTAAGTACCGTAAGTTTGTCAAGCGATATAGGATCGACTTTAAACCTTCGTGACTCAAATGCCGACACCAAGAGAGATCTAGCTCCGTTATCGACGAGTTGGTCCAGTCTGCAGCTCTCAATGAACCATCTGTCACGGCCGTACCGTCAAGGACTAGGGATGTCAGTAGAGGGCAGGAGGTGAGCAAGACGGGGAGGGAGGCACCATGGAAAGTATTACATCGTCTAAGGCAGAGAGATTCAAGGAGTGGGCAGTGCGTTGCTACATAGCCCATCATAGTATCCGTCAACGATGTGCAGTAGCTAAACTCTAAAACCTTGGATTTCGCTAGCTTTGGGAACATCTCCTCGAGATCATTCGAAGACAGCAAGCTTGTAAGAAACTGGTCACTCACGCCAAGACTCTCAATCCCATCAATAGCCTTCGCTATGGCCGTAAACGCACTAGAGTCTCCAGAGCTATGGCGCAGATCCAGCGTCTCTAAACCGCGTGGAAAAGTCTTCCCAGAAGAGGCGAACTTTTTCAAGAAAGTCACCGATTCAAGTGAAAGGACCTTCAACTTGGGGCACTCGTTGGCAAGAATTTTGAAAACCCTGGATGTTAGACTCAAGCCTCCAAGGTTTATTTTAAAAAGAAGTGGAGTCATACGCGCGCAGATTAGCCTCGCGAGGCTGCGTTCCTCCAGAGCTGTATGAAATCGCCGCAAGTCTACTGATTTCCATAAGGAGCTGTCATAAGCAACGCGCTTCCACTCGTGGCACACGCACGCAACATTGCAGACCTGTTCCTCGGATAGATACGAGAAGATCTTCAATAAAGTCGTCTCAGGGAGCTCCATGACTGAAGTATGTGAGCTTACAATAGACTTTGGTACACAATAGCAGTCAATATACGCGTTGGAATACTTCTGAATCATAGTTGAGCAAGGTGTAGCTGAGTATGGTGTACAAGCTTCTTTCTCAGTTGAGAAATTTGTTAGCTTTTCTGTGATTTTAACTCCACCAATTAAAATGCTACTCTTCCCAATGATAGAATCTCCTTTTTTAGTTGAATATTCTCGATATTTTTCACAACTACTGACACTGGAGGTACCGCCAACTTTTCTATTTTCTCCAGAAGAAGAATCTGCACTTTCTTGTTCAACTTTTAATTTTGAAATTGGAAGCGAGTTCAAAATGTTTTCAATGTCAACATTATTAGAATGGCGAAGTTTTTGAGTAGAAGAATCTGTTTTTTCCTCAGATGTTCTCGAGGAATTATCAATTGCCTTTTCTAGGGATATTTCACTGTTGGCGCGAGTTTCTTTCGAGCTAGAATCTGTATTTTCGCTCTCAAATGTTTCCTGAGGAAATTCGTTATCTTTCTTCAATTTCTTTGCAGGATTTTCTACTGGAATTTCCCAAGACTGATCCATTTGCATTTGCGCGTCCTCTCGCTCTTCATTAGAAGAATCTGTATTCTTGTCCTCAATATTTTCAGTTGAAATATTTAGTGATTTCGTTACACTTGTGCTACAAATATCGTCTCTTGAACAACTATCAGAGTTGCGATTTTCTTTGAAAGTATCCAATGAAAGCTCACTGTTACTTTGTGCTGTGGTTTTTGACGCTTCGTCCACTTCTGTCATCGCATTTTCGTGTTCCATCTGAACTTCGATCACCAACTGTCTGCTTTGTGACGTCACAATGAGAAGTCCTCCTCACGCGCGAGTTTTGCACGCGTGTGTGCTTTGGGAGCTGCGCGCGCGACATTCAACTTCGTATCAAACCTACATCTGGGGATTTTTTTAACAGTTATTATTGGGCACGTATTAGTTACAAATTTATAGACCTACATAGCAGATTTACAAAAACGATTATTAAACGAACCCAATGGGGTTTGCGCGAACGGGACACAGGTAGGGATGCCCGAAGGGTAAAAATGTTTATCCGCTGGTAATCAGTGGTATGGTATTTGTAGGAGTTTTAGAGGGAAAACAGGAATCATTCAATTAATTTAATCAATCATAACCTTTTTTTGAGTAGCACCAAAATATTTTATAGCGAAATCTCTAAAACCATAAATACAAAATAGTTACTAGATAATAGTTTCTATTTAGTGATTATTTAGTCACTATAAACTCTACCATGCCAGCTAGAAACATCAAATTCAAAAGGACGCATTTCCTTATTACAACTTAACTTGTCTTTGATAGTGACTTGTAGTCACTAAATAAAAACACAGTAGCAATTATATTTGATTATATTTCATGGATATAGTGGAGGGGAGAAGAAAAGGGATTAAAATATCCTTCCTCACAAATTTTATACCATTTTTCTCCCTCCTCCCTAATTTTTTCGACCATTTTTCCAGTGGGGAGGGACAGGAAGCCCGACACTAATAACGGCTGCGAGGGAGACTACTTTCCCTACTTGATTTTCTTAAATCTTTCTAAATAAAAGCTAATTATTAGAGTGCAAATGGTACAAATTTGAACTGTTTAGTAGTTTGGATTTCAGATAAGTTGTTCGCATAAAATTGGCCCAAACAATATTACAATCAGACCTTGTAAGACCTTATAGCTCAACAAATCAACCTTGTCCCTCCTCCCTTTATATTTTTTACCTCTTTTTCTCTCTCCTCCCTGTTTATTTTTGCTGTTTCTCCCACTGCACCTCCCTGATCCGTTCCTCTCCTCTCATAGAGTAAGCGCTCTATCTTTAGTTTCTCGCGCTGATAATAAACCATTATTTGTTGCATTACCAAAGTGGATTTACCGTGAAGAACAATCTACCAAACTAACAAAGTAGAATCTTTTCCACTCTTCTGATTTCGGTGCCCGACGAAAGCTAAAGATTTAAATAAAAAAAACAGTAGTATGTGGCCTTAAATCAACTCTTATAACAATGTAGACTTTTTACAAAATTTAATCAAACAGAACATCATGAAACTAGATAGTTTACAATATCGCTAACTTTGTAGTAATATTTAAATTTGATAAAGAAGAAAATTGATAATGAAGATAAACATCTCATACAACAAAAATCATATTTCTAGTTTGAACAAGCAGTTTTATAAGCGAGTCTTGTACTTGTCGATATTAGTAGCTACCCAGCCCCTATCTCTAAATTAGTCATTTCTTATTATAGCTTTATAAAATAATTCATATAATTCGCGCGCTCTGATTGGCTGAGAAGCGTTCTTTATAGCTCAACACTCAACGAATCATTAGCAGTCCTGAAGGTTTTCAGAAACGAGCTCTGATTGGCTAATCTACTGTTTTGGTTTCTCAAATATCATAACAAATCACAGGTTATCAAATTTGATAACCGTCAGGACTGCTTAGAGTGTTTATAATATTACTATTACATTAACTACAGTGATTTCCGTTGCCAGTAAGAGGACTATTTAGTTCCTGTTAGTTGATAAAGAACAAAAGAAACAATGCATTTTATAGTATACTATTACTGTGCGACTCGCCGTACCGTAGTCAATTACAAAAACGTTTGATGAATTGTTGACATTATTTTGACATTTTTTCATCTCAATCGGACCAATTACAGACATCAAAGTCTCCGCCTGTCGATATAAACTTGTACCTGATTGGTCCATTGAGATGGAAAAATGTCAAAATAATGTCAAAAATTCATCAAAAGTTTTTGTAAGTGACTACGGTACGGCGACTCGCACAGTAACTATTACAATGACTAAAGCGATTTTTCTTCTCCAGCAAGAGATAGATGACTATTTAGTCTGTACTACTATATTTTTATCTATGACTCTTAGTAGTTAATACCCACCCTGACCCTCCCCCTAATGTATATTTTGCAAAAGGTCACCTCCCCACTAGGATACTCTTTCTACTTTGATTAACGATTTTACAAGTTTTATCTTTCTACTTTGATTAACGATTTTACAAGTTTTATTGATTTAACTTGTAGTATACTGCTGACCCTATTCCCCCCTCCCCCCTCCCCCCAAAAAAAATGTTGTATTTGTGCGACTACATACCCCGCCCTCTCCACACTGTTATTATTTGTACTCTATACCATTATTATTCAGTAACTACAATAATACAATTATCAGAGCTACACAACTTTCTAAACACAATAAAAGGTGATACAGTGCTACCTCTATTAGGTGGTCACCCATTAAGCGGTCACCCTCTATTAGGTGGCCACAATAAAAAGTCCCAAATCTATTCCTATACATATTCTATACCTCTATTCAGCGGCCGACCTCTTTATGCGGCCACTTTGGAAAGTCCTGAGGGTGACCGCTTAATATGAGGTACCACTGTATTTTTATAAATCTTATAAGAGCAATTCAAAGACAGAGTCTACAAAATCTGGTTTGTGGTTTTAAAATATTTGTCCTGAGGGGTGGGGTGGGGTTTTTTGGTGTCTGATCTGTATGATATATACAGCAGCAAGGCATCTCACCATTCTATATTCCATACAGATTGGCTGATCATATTGTATTTCTTATGGGCTTTTATCACACAGCGGCCATGTTTTTTCCCATGAGAGCGAAAACCTTTGTAAGGAACATTCTGAAACGCATGAAAGTGAGGACTAGGGAACCCAAAGGGTTCAAAACATATTGTTTCAACCAATGTGTAGTTCCAGAAAATATCCATACTTTGATTTAGTTTCCTGTCGCCGATATCGAATTATGGTACTATACGTATCTCATGTAACCCCTGAAAAAAGCGTTTATATACCGCTCTCCTTCGGAAATTTTCAATTTTTAGACCCTCCTACCCCTCGGAATTTCCGTGACCCTTTGTGGGGGGAGTATGGATATTTTCTGGAACTACACAATACAACTACATTCAAAGCACTGGGGTAATTTGTGTATGAGTTGAACACCCTCCAAGTACAATCTGTGGAAGACTTTGTTAGCGGCTGATGAAATAAAAGGCACTGTGATACATGTAATAGATGGAAAGGCTGATATCCTGTGTCAAGTGTATAAGAGGTGTGTTATACCTCATCGCCTTTGATCATCTGTCTGATTCTAGAAAACAACAGAAAAGAAAGGAAATTAATATAGATCGAATCGAAATATGGCGTTAATTTAGTTAATTTTATTAACTATTGTTCTTGACTGGCTAGCCTCACATGGCTAGTCAAAAACAATAGTTATTAAATTTGGATGTCATACTTTGATTCAGTCTACAGCAGGTTGAAATATGAGAAAGAAGATGACCTATTTTACTCTGGCAAGTATAAACATAAAATTGCACAAAATAATACCAATAACATAATGAATGTATGGATTGTACGTATAATGATGTGAAACAAGTGAATGGTCTTTCAGTTAGTATCACACTTACAGTAAAAAAAAAAAACATGAGCAGAGCATTTATAATTAGGATCTCAGGGGAGCTTTCCTTTTACATTGAAAAAAACCCCGTAAATTCTGGTTGGAAAACAAAATGATACGCCCTTACAATCTTGGACAAAAATGTTGACAAAAAAAAATCCTCTCACAAGCAACCTATATCAAAGTTACATGACAGCTGAAGCATTGTCGAAACCCATAATTATTATTATTATTATATCAACATTGATGAGAGAGGTGAGGGCACCCCTTTGTAGTTTTGTGACAATAATGACTTTTCAAAGAAATTGTCAACTATTTTTGTCCAAGATTGTAGTTTTTATTTCATTTTGCTGGTTGTTGCTTATGTTTTCTATTCAATGATAAAGTCTACTTCTTCTCAAAAGACAATTCTGTGACCACTAGCACAAAAAGAAGTAAACAGTTTTTCATTCAAAAATCTGAACTTTACCAATATTTTTTAGTAAGGAAATCAAAAATGTTAAAACTGTTTTATCGTTCAACAAGTCAGCTGTAATTATAGCTTGTTTACATCAAGTTGACATGCCTCTTTTAAATTTGTAAAAAATGTTGACTTAACTTTCCTGACGTTTCAAGCTTTAGCCCTTCAAAACGTCAGTCAAGTTAAGTCAACATTTTTTACGGTGTTACAAATTTCATTATATTACCTATCGTTTATATCAAACACAGACGCAGCCTATACTAGTTTACTCGCTAGTTTCCATTTATGCCTCTTTTAAGGCATTTTAGAAGTGTTTTCACAAAGGATAAGGTGTTACATTTTTTTTCAGGGAGGGAGGGATACGTATAGCTTCGTGTGATTTACTTTCATAATTATTATTACTGTTTTTCAGGCAGGGAAAAAGGGGTAAGTAGCTTTGTGTGATTTACTTTCATAATTATCATTAATGTTTTTCAGGGAGGGAGGGGTAAGTAGCTTTGTGTGATTTACTTTCATAATTATTAATGTTTTTTAAGGGGGGAGGGGGTGTTAACCCTGAGTTGGTTAGGGGTACTAACCCCAGTTATGTTTGAGGTATATTGAGCAAACTATCAAGTATCAAACCAATTTTTTTTTCATTTTTCAGGGGGGAAGGGGTTAGGTTAAGTTTGCTCGGGGTACTAACCTGGCACTTATATTAGTTGTTGCCGTAGTAGCACCTCCCTGTGGTTCTTTCTTTTTACGTTTAGTCTGTTTCTTTCTGCTGTCAGTCCCTGTGGTTTACATGTGCAGTCCAATTTAATATTAAATCATGTGGCAGTTTTATTAACTAGTTGTTTGTTGCTAGGTTTTTAACTGCACTTATCAAACTTGTTTTTACTACTTCGTGAGAATGTTCAAAGGAAGTCATTAATGTGATCAAGATTCATCCAAATTAACATAAGATTTAACATGGACTTTCTCTGGAAAATTGTTTGATTGAATGATTGAGTGTCTGACTGACTGAGTAAGTGACAGATTTATTGACAAATAATTGATTGATTGATTGATTGAATGAGTGTCTGACTGACTGACTGAGTGAGTGACAGATTGATTGATTGATGCACCAAGTAATTGATGATTGATTGAATGAATGAGTGTCTAACTGAATTACTGATTTATTGATCAAAATAATTGATTGATTGATTGAATGTCTGACTGACTGAGTGAGTGAGTGACAGATTGATTGATTGATGCACCACATAATTGATGATTGATTGATTGATTGAGTGTCTGACTGACTGAGTGAGTGACAGATTGATTGATTGATGCACCAAATAATTGATTGATTGATTGATTGATTGAGTGTCTGACTGACTGAGTGAGTGACAGATTGATTGATTGATGCACCAAATAATTGATGATTGATTGATTGATTGAATGTCTGACTGACTGAGTGAGTGACAGATTGATTGATTGATGCACCAAATAATTGATGATTGATTGTTTGATTGAGTGTCTAACAGAATTACTGATTTATTGATCAAAATAATTAATTGATTGTGTAAATGACAGATTGATTGATTGATTGATTAAGTGTCTGACTGACTGACTGAGTGATTGATCAAAATAATTGATTGATTGATTGGCTAACTGATTGATTGATTGACTGATTGATTGATTGATTGATTGACTGATTGTCTGACTGAGTGTCAGATTGATTGAGAAATTGTTTGATTGATGGACTAAATTAATTGATAATTGATTCATCCATTGATTAACCAAGTGATTGGTTGATCTCATTGACTGATTCATTTGTTGGTTGTTTAATCTATTGATTGGTTGATTTGTTTTTAATATCTTTCATGCATGCATTTTAATAAGCTTGTCAATTTAAGGTTTCTATTAGGAAAATAGGAAACCATTGAGCAAAGCAAATAAGGTCTACCTCCAAAGAAGTTTATATTTGGAAAACATTGAGGCAAGTGAAATCTCCCAAAAGGATTGTATTGGAACCACACCAGATGTGTTTATTCTATATTTTTAGAAATAACTAATTAAAACTACATGCTGTTAACCAAAACTCTAATTTGCTGTCGGACATAAAATACCAAATGTTCAGCAATTTGATGATTGTGTTATCACAGATCTTCATCAATGTATTGTTTGTGGTTGTCACATTTACGTAGTTGTCTTGTTCAAATCATATGCGCATGCAGTAAACATGTTGTTTACTGTGGTGTTACCACAGATCTTCATCAATGTATTGTTTGTGGTTGTCACATTTACGTAGTTGTCTTGTTCAAATCATATGCGCATGCAGTAAACATGTTGTTTAGTCAAAGGGAAAACTTAAAGAAATTATGTGGGTCATAAAACTTAAAATCACTCATTTATATCAAAGGGAATGATTAAACGTCTTTTATAATAATAACGTAATAATTAAGTGACCATTAAAGCTCAAATGCCAACATGAAAAAGGGTCAAAACATGGTATTTTGGTTCTCTGTTCCCCTCCATAACACTTGACATTTGTTATTGTGACCAAGATACAGATGTTTGCATATTTTAATTTGTTTACTTCCATGTGCCTGTAGTACTGGTAGGTACATAATGTGTATCATATACAAGCATAAGCATCTGTATCTTGGTCACAATAACAAATACCAAAATACCATGTTTTGACCCAAAAGGCTGTTTATGCCGACATCAATCAAAAGTAATCAGTACCTTTGATATTTTGATTGATGGCAGTTAAAAATTAACCTTTTACACATTGTTGCCTGATCTTCAATAGGCAAGCAATTATTAAAGGCACTGAAATATGAACTTTTCTACAGAACTTTAAGAATGAAGAAGTGAAAAAAATGAATGAGAAACTAAAGAATGAATGAAAAGGAAATCATTGATTTCAAGTATTACAGTTACAAAGTTGTTCTTACCGCTGGAAGATATACTAGATGTAGAGGTAGATTGTGTGACGTCACCATTGCCTTCCATAGGCGTGACGTCATGCTGACTACTATCATATGATAATACTTGATGATAAATTAATTCTATAAAACAAAAAAGGGATGTATGTCAGCAGATTGTGTGACGTCATTATTACCCTCCTTAAGGCTGATGTAGTGAAGATAAAAGCTTACAAAATTCATGAATAATTAGACTAAGTGAGAATTTTATAAAAGAAATCACGTCCATAAATCTCATACAGATGTTGTCCTCTTTTAACTTGAATTTTCTCGTCCAGATTTACTTGTATCTTGATAATTTTAGTAATTAAAAAATATGAAAGAACTAATGTTAGACTTTCATAAGTACTATACAATATTTGCATCTGATCTGTATGCTACTGTATATACAATGGCTCCCCTTTTTAATCTTGCATACAGATTGGCTATTGTATAAAGCATGCAGATCAGCTGCTCATATTGTATATATTATATACATTACATGTATTTATCTTATCCATTTTATCCACTATTACATCTATAACCATAAGCAGATGTTATTCACAGGGTTTGTACAGAATCCTCAGAGAAAATTTCCAAAACTTTTCCAAAACTTTTTAAAAGCCTATTACTCAAACCACACAAGCGAAAAGTGCCAACAAAAAAATCATCAGCCGTTTTTTAATTACAACGAAAACAGTTCTTTGCAAGGTAGGAGCTGGGCAACCGACAAAAA
>JAUPMH010203177.1:0-11477 GCA_032270665.1 Metridium farcimen
TAGGCCCCATGATGCTTTGGGAACGAACACAGGAAGCCCAACGTAGAATTGTTTAGCCTCCTGTTTTGATTTTATGAATAGCCCGACTTCACGCTCCTAGAGCGTCTAGTTCAATTTGAATCCATGACCCATCTTCTGCTTTCCAGAATTGGTTTCTATGGTCAACCCTAATGTGGTAATGTTGGAGGGCTCGGAAGATTAGTGAGAATAAAGTCCTACCATTTTCAAAGGTGAGTCTCGGTTTGTTCTCATTATGTTCAAATGTCCACGATTGATACCAGGCGTGGTCATCAATGTCAGCGTGGTTGAGCGGGGTAACCGTTTGATCCAGTTTATGGTCAAAAAAGATTTGACTATTTGGGTCTTGGGCCACCCCACACAATTTTCGATGGTATACATAGCGCTCACAAAATATGTCACTTATTCTGGTATCTTTATTGTTGAGCCATCTAAAGGAATTCATTATCAATGTTTGTTCATACGTTTTGACCATACTTTTTATTCGAAAACCTCGGAGTCTAGTAGGAGGCTCAAGTCTTGCCCGAGCTCCTTGGGTTTTCCCTATTCCAATTATCTTACGGGTAGCTTCATACAGCAATGCGTCCATTTTCTCAAGGAAGACAGCTGACACTTCAAGGGACTGGATGGCGAACTGTATTGTCGATCTCACATTTGAGTCCATAATAATTCCAATTTGTTCGGGGCATGGAGTCTAGGGTAGGACTGAATGGTATTGATCATATCTCTCACTCTTTGTTCGATTGTGTCAAAATAGGTTACCTTTCACCATCTACTCTTTCCCCTGAACCAGATGGTCGGCCAAAATTTTGAATTACCCCAAGATAGATAAATTCAATGCCCTGTTCAACTTCTTGAACGGGTTCATCATTTATAGTAATGATGTGGTCAGGGGTGAAGAAAGCATGGTCGAAATATTCTTCCGCCATCAGGAAGTATTTTTGGGGTCGTATTTTAAGGAAACGTATTCAGACCACTTTTCATGTATTGTTACCATTTGTTTTAAGTCTTCAATAGAACCTGCAATTAAGGCTTCATCGTCGACATAACTTAGGTCTGTGATCCGGGTGTTGAACGCTTTATATCCGTTACATTCCTTGTTTATCCACAGGTTGACCGTATTTTTAACAATGTTGAACGTGAGTGCAGAGTTTGTATTACCCTGTCCAATACCCCTGGTCATGTCAATGGTTTTGGATAGATGTTTATCCGCCTTGATGTTAACTGAGCACCCTCTGACTGAGCTTTTCCACAGTCTACGTGTTTGGGTGTCTACACATGTTACATCAATCGTTTTCTTGACTAGACCTAGCTCCAGACTTCCGAACGCATTAGAAATATCCAATAACATAATGTATAGGTCTGAGTGTGTACGTCGGTGGTGATCAATGCACAATCTCATGATGAAAGTGGCATCTGTCATTCCCGACATGTTCGGTAACCCGCCCTTTTGTGCAAGGCTCCATTGATTTGCCGCCGTAATTTGTTGTGTAGCTCGTTTGCTTATTATACTACAAATTATTTTGAAACCTGTTGGGTACAATGTAATGGGTCTCCAACTCTTAGGTTGAAAGTAGTTGGGCTTGTTTGGCTTAGGAATGAAAATCTGAATCCCCTTCTTCCATGATGGTAGTATTTTCCCTATTTCAAAGGACCAATTGAAAAGTTTTCGCCAGTAGTACAAAAGTGCCGGACGGTGAGCACTTTTGTACGCAAAGTAAGTTAAGCCATCATATCCCGGCGCTTTTCTACCATCCATCTTTGTTAGAGTGGATTCTATGCATTCCTTGGTTAGCCTCACAAATTCTTCTTTCTCTACATCCGTTTCCCACAGTTTATCAAAGTATTCTTCACCAATTGGAAAAGGTGGTAGGTCACTTTTCTTCATTCTATTTCCCTTCATTTCCTTCGTCCAATGTTTAAGTAACGTATGCATAGGCATGCATACGTTGGGATTATTACCGGCAACGAGCTTGCCCATGTCTGGCCGAGAGCCACCAAACAGCTCGTTGATTTCACACTCGGTGAGGCCATGCAAGTCCCTAGTATTGGAACAGTCTCGGACTCTCACAATTCTTTGTGGGTTTACAGTGCCATTCTTTGTCATGCGAAGGGTATTGACAGACTTTACTCCATATGTGTCAACCATTAGGCGGTGGATCTTCCATCTCATCCTGATGTCATTTGTGTCTACCCTTCATGCTGTTTGTCTGGTCCCTTCCCCTCTTTAAATTATCAGCTTTCTTCTGGCCTCCCTTAGGATGGTTTTGCTAGCCTTGTTGAAGGTTACCTTCAACTTAAGATCTTCAGCTTGCTTGGGGAGGGATCAAACAAATTCTTCCAATAACGTCTTATTTCTTGTCATCCGGTTGAATTGGTTTCGTCTTCGTACGTTTCTCACATTGGGAATTACATACCTCAAGTTGTGTTTGTTCCCGCTTTTTCTATTATTGATAGCCATTTTGTTTTTTGTTTTGCGTTTTCAGGTCTGTTTCCAGCACCTTGTTTTGGATTTCCCTTTGTCTCATGTCCTTTAGTAGTGTTCGGGTCATATGTGCATTTACTTTCTCTGGTTTCTCTGGTTTCGGCTACTGCCTCTTGGCAGCATTGCCCGGGTTAACGGGCGATAAAGGGCCTGCTCAGCCCGTTGCCCTGTTCCTTGTCAGTCAGCTCTTTATTCTTAAGTGTGAATGCCGCGGAGCGGCCGTCCTGTTAGAAACCTTTATGGGTGAGCGTCTAAACCCAGCTCACGTTCCCTATTGGTTGGTGAACAGGAAGGTATTGATTACAGCGCCTCGGGCAGGAACGAATCCACGCCTTCAGCCCAATCGGGTAACAGCTGCAGAGCAATTGTCGCGGGTTCACTAGTTAGCGCAGTAAACTAGTGCCCGGAACCCTCACGAATGAGGTATCCCGGCCGAAGCCTAACACCAACATGGAACGCGTGGTATCTCCCCACAAGTGACAGGTATCTAGGTTAGTCTTATCCCACTGAATCAGTGTATTGATGATTATTTGGTATTAAGGAGGTAGCGGATTCACCCACAATCCCTCTTAGACAACTAATGCTTAAAGAACCGCGGGTATTTCAATCATTCCCTTGAACTACTTTGATAGGTTCTCTGGACACATCTCCAACGCACTCTCCATTGTCCCCACAACCCCTTTTCCCAGCCGTCAGGTCTGCATCCTTTGGCATTACATTCTGTGGTACCCACTTACTGTTAACAGGTTTGGCCTCCCATCACTTCCACATTCCCCAACTGAGGTCAATACTGGTGTCATCAATAGTTTCAGGCTTCCATTTCGGTGTTTGTTGTGTGCAAGTTAGGTTGAGATCTCCAGTCCCAGGTGTAGTGTCCAAGGTTATGAGAGACCCATGTTTTATGATAATGCTTCAGGGTTTTTATGATAATGGGCATAATGGGTTCTCATTTTAGTGGTGTTTAGTTCAGGTTTGTTCATTATTATTTGTGTAGTGGAGGTGGGCTATTTAAAGCGCGTCACCCGTACGTAAAAGGTTTACCTTTCATAAGGCATTTTACGGTGGCTGTGAGCAAGTGTGTATGAGACCGTCTGTCTCGGGTCTAGTGTCCACTTTACAAATCCATTGGGAAACTTCTTGAAGTAAGTGTCCTGGTTAGTGGTGTTAAGGTTCAATCTATTGCTCATGTGTGTGTAGTTTGTTGCATGGGGTATAATAATTAGACCCTTGTCTTGTTTGGTTGGTACTCGATATATATTGACGCTGTCGAATATGTCAGTTTTAGTCTACCGTTCGGTATAGTATCGGGCATTAAGGCTGCGGGGTCTCTGGTTATCATGAGGGTTGGCTACACGCCCAAGATAGCTATCTGGGGATCGTACTAACATCTTCATACACCATAATTGGGTTGCTATGTGTCTGCTTTCCGAACTAAGAGTGGAGTCAGCTGGTGAAGGCAAGCCCCTCTCTCACCCCTTCCGATAGAAACCTTTACACTATGATGTGACACCAGGTGAATTCTCGGGGTGTTAGTTTCCTAACATTCTTTGGTGCTAGGGCCTACCTGCTGCACTAATCATCATTGTCTTACGCAGGCGCCCATTGCCCTCGTACCTTAGTATACTGGGAGAGGAAACACCAATATACTTCCGTGGCTGGTCCTTCGGGGTTCCACGACAATCGGTTCATGGGTTACCTCTAACCAACCTGTCTCGGGTTATCCACAAGTGGTTGTTATGACATAGCACCGCTTTCATGATCTCGTCCAGTAGCCACTCAGTTTGACCCTTCGGAGTAACCTTGCGGAGAATATGCTCAAAAGTACGTGGGATTGCTCCTAGTACCCCAAACACGAGTATCTGAAAGTCTATCCTGATACTATCCTCACGCTGCAGCTGGTCGATCAGTGCACGGTATTTGCCCTCTTTCTGTGTGTGCGCTTGTGTGAGTGCGTTGTCCATTGGGACCGTCACCTCCCACACATGATAGTGTGTCTGACCACCCTTCTCATATGTGAAGATGATGTCCGGTCTCAGTGTGGACGGGTGTGTGTGACCTAGGAAACCCTCGAGGTCGTTATGCAGTTCACCATGTATCAGACGATTTTCGCGCATGGCTATCTTTAACCAAATGCAAATTTCGCCAACGATTTTATTGTGACGGGCACTTCTGATCCTTTCCAGCTCAACATGGGGACATTTGCACAGGACATGCTTAACAGTCTCTCGCGTCTGGTGGCACAACACGCATTTGGCACTCTCCGGATCAAAATTCCAGGTCGCTGTGATGGATCAACATGGTAAGACATTTAATGCCATTTGAGACGCCACTTTGAATATGGAATCACTTACGAGGTCTCTCCTCATCCAACGGTAAGACTTACTGGCTAGCTTGGCTTCTCCTTGCCATTGCAACCAAACACTAGATTCGGACAGTTGTGGGGTCATTTCACCAAGGTAACATTTCCTCAACACTCTTCTCAAGTGCGAGGCTTGTTCTATTTGGATCCATGACCCATCTTCAACTGTCCAGAACCTTTTATCGTGGTCGACCCTTAGTTGGTATTTCTGAAGGGCCTTGAAGATAAACGAGAAGAATGTCCTACCGTTTTCAAAGGTGAGCCTCGTTTTCCCTTCATTCTTCTGAAATCTCCATGATTGGTACCATGCTGGGTCTTCTACATCAGCTTGATTAATCGGTATAACCGCTTGGTCAAGTCGATAGTTAAAGAATATTTGACCAGTGGGGTCAGCATCTACCCCACACAGCATGCGATGGTATTCATACCTAGCACAGGAGATTTCTCGGATGCGATAATCCTTATTATTTAACCATCTAAAAGTATTCATAATTAGAGCTTGATCGTACGTCTTGACCATACTTTTAATTCGGAAGCCCATTAATTTAGTTGGTGCTTCTAGTCTGGCTCGTGCCCCTCGAGTCTTACCAATTCCCATTATGCCCCGGGCCGCCCCGTATATCAGTGCATCCATTTTCTCAAGGAAGGTGGATGACACTTCGAGGGACTAGATAGCAAACTGAATCGTTGATCGTACATTGGTATCCAACATCTCCAATTTGTTTGGAGCATGGAGCTTAGGGTAAGATCGGATGGTGGCAATCATGTCTCGCACTCTTTTCTCTATTGCATCAAGATAGGTCGCTTGTTCACATTACACTCTCCCTCCTGACCCCGAGGGGCGACCAAAATTCTGGGTGATACCAAGGTAGGTGAATTCCTGCCCCTGTTCCACCTCTTGGATTGGTCCGCCGTTTATGGTGATAATGTGGTCAGGGGTGAAGAATGAATGATCAAAGTGTTCTTTGGCCATCAAGAAGCACTTCTTTGGGTCATATCTTAGGCATGAATATGCAGACCACCTCTCATGGACTCTTACCATCTGTCGCAAATCGTCGATGGAACCCGCAATAAGGGCTTCATCGTCGATGTAACTTAAGTCCGTGATTCTGGTATTAAATGCTTTGTACCCCAGACATTCTTTCCTGATCCACAAATTGACCGTGTTTTTAACGATGTTAAAGGTAAGTGCAGAGTTAGTATTGATCTGTCCAACCCAGGACATGTTGATAGACTTAGACAAGTGCTTATCTGCTTTAATATGGACTGAACATCCTTTGACAGAGTTCTTCCACAACCTCTGTGTGTTGTTATCAACACAAGTCAAGTCAATGGTTTTATCAACAAGACCTAGCTCCAAACTCCCAAACGCATTAGGGATGTCTAACAACAGAATGTACAAATCTGAATTCGTACGTCTGTGGTGATCAATGCATGATCGCATGATAAAGGTTGCATCCGTAGTCCCAGACATTTTGGGGAGGCCTCCTTTTTGGGCAAGGCTCCACTGATCTGCCGCCGTGATCTGGTGTGTAGCATTACAGCTAATAATACTACAAATTATCTTAAGGACCGTGGGGTACAGTGTGATGGGGCGCCAACTTTTGGGTTGAAAATAGTTTGGTTTATTGGGCTTAGGAATGAAGATTTGAATCCCCTTTTTCCAAGATGGCGGGATCCTACCTGTGCTAAAGCACCAGTTAAAGATCTGTCGCCAGTAGAACAAAAGTGCCGGACGGTGAGCACTTTTATACGCAAAGTACGTGAGGCCATCATAGCCTGGGGCTTTCCTCCCATCCATCTTGGTCAAAGCGGATTCTATCTCCTCTTTTGTTAATCTCACAAATTCCTCAACCTCTGTATCAGTCCGCCACAGGTCTTCAAGATAATTTTCACCTGCTGGGAATGGTGGTAAGTCTCGCTTTCGTGTATGGTTTCCTTTCATTTCGCGTTCCCAATGTGTCAATAATGTGTGCATAGGGATGTATACATTGGGGTCATTACCGGCAACAAGCTTGCCCATGTCTGGCCGAGAGTCACCAAACAGCTCGTTGATTTCGCACTCCGTGAGGCCATGCAGGTCCCGTGTAATAGAACGAACATGGACACCCCTAGCTCTTCCCGGGTTGATTGTCCCATTCTGCGTCATCGTAAGGGTATCAGTTGATCGTTTTCCATAAATATCAATCATTAATTGGTGGAGTTGCCACCGCATTCTGATATCATTGGTATCTACCCTTTTAATAATTTGTCTTGTCTCTCCCCCTCTGGCGATAATCGCCTTGAGTCTCGATCGTGCATCTCGAAGGATTCTTTTACTTGCTTTGTTGAAATTAGATTTCAATTTAAGATCCGTGCACTGTTTGGGGAGGGACCAGGCAAATTCTTCCAACAAGGTCTTATTCATAGTCAACCGATCGAGTTTGGCTCCATGTCGTCCATTGCTTACATTAGGAACTACATACCTCACTTTGTGTTTTTTCCCGCTTTTTCTTTTTTGGACTGCCATTTTGAGTTTGAGGTTTTTGGTTTTCAGGTCCGCAAGCATTGCCCGGGTAACGCGAACGTGGACGCACCAGAGAGCCTGAACTTTTGGGGTGTTAGTTGCCTAACGTTCTTGGGTGCTAGGGCCTACCTACTGCATCGTTGTCTTACGTAGGTGCCTATCGTCCTCGTGCTTTAATATGTTGGGAGCAGAAACACCAACATATTTTGGAGGCTGGTCCTCTGGGTCTCTCAATATTGGCAATTATCTATTGCCCCTTACTATTCGGTCCCGAGCTATCCAAAGTTTATGGTTATGGCATAGCAAGGCCTTTTGGATCTCATCTATGAGCCACTCAGTGCACGATTTTGGAGTAATCTTTTTCAACATTCTTTCGAAGCTGCGTGGGACGGCCCCTATTACCCCGAACGTAAGGATCTGAAAGTCTATCCTAATGCCGTCCTCACGCTGCAACCTTTCTATCAGTTCCTGATACTCGACTTCCTTCTGTGTTTGTGCTCGTGTGAGTGCGTTGTCCATTGGAACCGTCACCTCCCACACATGATAGTGTGTTTGACCACCCTTTCTCATGCGTGAAGAGAATGTCAGGTCTCAATAGTGACGGGTGTGTGTGGCCTAGGAATCCTTCTAGGTCGTTGTGTGTTTTACCACGAGTCAAACGATTCTCACGCATGGCTATTTGTAGCCATATGTGGATCTCGCTGACTATTTTGTTGTGCCTGGCTGTGCGTATCTGCTCCAAATCAACGTGAGGACACGTGCATAGGACGTGCTTAACAGTCTCCCTCGCCCGGTGGCATATCACACACTGAGCACTCTGTGGGTCAGGATCGCGACTCCAAACTGCTTTGGTCGATCTGCAGGTTAGCACATTTAGCATCATTTGTGACATCGTTTTAAACGTGGTGTCACTTACGAGGTCCTTCCTCATCCACCGATAGGACTTACTGGCTAGTTTTGCCTCTCCCCGCCATTGCTTCCATTCAATTGATTCTGACAGTTTTTCGGTCAGTTCACCAAGGTAACGCTTCCTCAGCACACGTTTTAAGTGGGAGGTTTGTTCCACTTGGATCCATGACCCTTCTTCAACTGTCCAGAATTTATTGCAATGGTCGACCCTTATTTGGTAGTGTTCAAGGGCCTTGAAGATGAGCGAGAAGGTCAGCCTCGTTTTGTCTTCGTTCAACTCAAAACTCCATGTGTCGTACCACAGTGGATCAGCGAGATCCGCCTGCTCATGCGGTATAACCGCCTGACCCAGTTTGTAGTCAAAGAATATTTGGCCACCTGGATCAGCAGCTACACCACACAACCTTCTGTGGTATGCAGAGCGTTCACAAAAGATTTCCCTAATCCAGTCGTCGTTGTTAGTGAGCCATCTAAACGTATTTAGGATGAGCGCCTGCTCGTACGTTTTTACCATGCTTTTGATGCGGTATCCGCGAAGTTTGGTGGGGGCCTCCAGTCGAGCTCTAGCTCCTTGTGTTCTTCCAACACCTACTATACTGCGGGCCGCCCCATATATCAGCGCGTCCATCTTCTCAAGGAAGACAGACGACACTTCTAGGGTTTGGATGGCAAATTGAATCATCGATCGCACATTGGTATCCAGTATTTCCAACTTGCTCGGGTAATGGAGCTTGGGGTAGGACTTAATGGTAGCAATCATGTCGCGCACTCTTTGTTCAATTGCATCAAGGTAGGTCGCCTTCTCACCATGTATACGTCCTCCTGAGCAAGAGGTGCGGCCAAGTTCTGGGTTATGCCAAGGTATGTGAATTCATGACCTTGCACAACCTCTTGAACAGGCTCGCCAAGTATAGTGATGGTGTGGTCAGGGGTGAAGAATGCATGGTCAAAATGTTCCTCAGCCATCAGGAAACACTTTTTCGGATCATACCTTAAAGAAGCGTATACGGACCATTTCTCATGTATCGATACCATCTGTTGTATGTCTTCAATGGTGCCCGCTATCAGGACCTCATCGTCAACATAACTCAGGTCCGTGATCCTAGTGTTGAACACCTTGTACCCAGTACATTCTTTCCTGATCCATAAGTTGACCGTATTTTTAACGATGTTGAAGGTGAGTGCGGAATTCGTGTTACCTTGTCCAACCCCTCGGGTCATATCAATAGTTTTTGACAAGTGTTTGTCAGCCTTGATATTGACGGAGCAACCCCCCAACCCACAATTTACTGGTCATGGCGTCCACACTTGTCAAACCGATTGTTTTATCAATAAGGCCCAACTCCAGACTACCAAACGCATTAGAAACATCTAGGAGTAAGACGTACAGGTCCGAATGTGTACGTCTATGGTGGTCTATGCACGATCGCATGATAAAAGTCGCATCCGTAGTCCCTGACATATGTGGCAAGCCCCCTTTCTGAGCTAGGCTCCACTGGTTGGCCGTCGTTATCTGTCGCGTAGCTTTTTGGCTTATGCTACAAATTATCTTAAAGACCGTCGGGTACAAGGTAATGGGACGCCAGCTCTTAGGTTGGAAGTAGTTCAGCTTGTTAGGCTTGGGAATGAAGATCTGAATCCCCTTTTTCCAAGATGGCAGGATCTTTCCTGTACTAAAGGACCAGTTGAACAACTTCCTCCAGTAGTACAGGAGTGCCGGAGGGTGAGCACTTGTGTACGCAAAGTACGTAAGACCATCATACCCTGGTGCTTTCCTACCATCCATCTTGGTCAAAGTGGACTCTATTTCCTCCTTATCCAATCGTTGGAACTCCTCAACCTCCGTCCCGGTATCCCACAGGGCTTTAAGATAATTTTCTCCCCGTGGAAAAGGTGGTAGGTCCCTCTTCCTTGTTCGAGTGCCGCTCATTTCTTTCTCCCAGTGAGTGAGTAATGTTCTCATTGGAATGTGCACATTGGGATTGTTTCCAGCAACGAGCTTGCCCATGTCTGGCCGAGAGGCACCAAACAGCTCGTTGATCTCACACTTCGCGAGGCCGTGTAAGTCCCTTGCACTAGAGCGGACTTGGACTCTCCTGGCTCGACGTGGGTTGACAGTTCCCATCTTAGACATTCTAAGGGTGTTGGTTGATTTTTTACCATAAGTATCAATCATTAATTGGTGGAGTTTCCACCTCATTCTGATATCGTTGGTATCCACCCTTCTCAATATTTGCCTCATCTCTCCCCCTTTAGCTATCAGTCTCTTGAGCTGAGCCCTGGCATCTCTGAGTATCTTTTTGCTCCCTTTGTTGAAGATGGATTTCAACTTAAGGTCAGAGTCTTGTTTGGGGAGGGACCAGACAAATTCTTCCAGCAATGTCTTATTCCTTGCCACCCGGTTAAGCCTGGGGTGTCTTCGTCCGTTCCGTGCATTGGGAATGACATACCTCGTGTTGGTTCCCGCTTTGTCTATTATTAACTGCCATTTTGATTGTTTGTTTGTGGTTTCAGGTCTAGTAACTAGCACCTTTAAGGGTTGTTCATTGTCTCATGTCCTTTCGATTGGGTCTGGGTCACACGTGCATTTAGTTTCTCTGGTTTCGGCTACTGTCTCGTGACAGCATTGGCCGGGTCAACGCGAACGTGGACGCACCAGAGAGCCTGCTCAGCCCATTGCCTTGCTCCTTCTCTGTCGACTCTTTTCGCTCAAGTGTGAACGCCGCGGAGCGGCCGTCCTGTTAAAAACATTTATGGGTGAGCGTCTAAACCCAGCTCACGTTCCCTATTGGTTGGTGAACTATCCAACACTTGGCGAAATCTGCTTCGCAATGATACTCCAGAAAACAACATGGCTATAGGGTGAAGACCGGTGCTCTTTGAATTTCTCCCTCTCAGCTCTCGGTACAAGACAAAATCAACAATTGTGATCGAGTGTTGCAAAATAAACTAGCTAGAATATACAACTACCATGTTTCTTCTCAAAACTCCTCTTACTCTACCTTCGTAGAATTCGACAGACAATGATTGATGGAGAACAGGAGAAACAGGGGAGAGTGTGCCTTGTGGCCCAACATCTATCCATTCAATTCTTGGTGCGAAAGTGTTATCGAAGGATCACTTACACTACAGATATTGGATATTTTGTAAATGAGTTGCTAGAGGATGCCTTAACTGATGAAAACTCTAATAACGTTCGT